>JAWLRI010000563.1:3954651-4095711 GCA_034781795.1 Crypturellus tataupa
GAGGGGACTCATTGCCCTGATGCAAATGCATAACCTTATACATAGGTAAATATGAAAATATAATCATTTCCTTTCAGTCTTCTGGGTACTTGAGCTATGAGAAGGTAGTGAAGTAGATTCTGCAGCGGTATGTCCTTACCGACTGATAAAAGAAAACCACTAATGAGAGAGACTTACCAAATTATTTTCCTCCCAATTTTCCTCTTTGCATTTCTCTTACTGAGGCTGGTGCTGAGGGTAAGAGCATGGCTACGGGGATCCTAGGATTAAGCAGCAACTGAAGTGAATCTCATCCAAGGATGTTCTTACATGGAAGGTCGAGGTGGTGGTGGCTACTGGAGTAATTTTGGCTGAGTGTGCAGGCAGGCTGCAGCTAGGGATCCAAATGACATCACGATTGCCGTTGCCCTTGTCTCACTGGGTAACTTGAAGGCTGCTACGTCTGCACTCCCTTGCTGCAGCTCCGTGTCTCTTGTGCCGCAGTTACTGTGGGACTGGGAGACTTTGCTGAAAGTAATCCAGCCCCAGGGACTTTCCTCCTTTTCTACTAGCATCTTTTGGTGCTGACGTTTCTTCCTCCTGCTGAATACCAGGCTAAGAGTTGTTACAGGCTCCCAGAGGCAGCCAAAAAAGTGTAGAAAGAAGAAGATGCTTAGAAACAGATGTGGGTGATTGGCACCATTGCCTTCACTGTATCCCTGGAGCTAAAGCAATGAAAGATACAGACACAGGATGAATGACATCAAGCATTTCTCCTGCATTAAGTAGTCTTAAAAAAGCTCCAGTGGCAGCAGTTCCTCCTGTTTTGCAGATGCGCCCAGAGGATGTACCCAAGGTTTTTACCTTTGCATCCCCTTGACCCAACAAGTTGTCCATCCTTCTCTTTCAAGAAACAAAACCAGTTGTTTCTTGCTTGATTGCTCTTCAAGTCAAGCTTTTATTTGGTGATATTTAGAAGTACTGGAAGGATCTACAGTTTTGTTAATTAGACATTTTGCTAAAAAACAGCTTTTTATTACAAAATAAACATTCTTGTTGACAAGTATTAGCCCTAGAGTAAATCAAGTGGGGAATTGAATTTCTTGTTGGTTTTTATTTTCAGTGCCTGAGCTAATTTAAGATCATTTCATTTCCTGTGATGTATTTATTCTGCATAACTATACTCCTTTATTATTATTATTCACTACCATCTGCTCATTAAATGTTTAAGTATTCCCACACTGAGCTTGATATCTTAGAAATTTATAATATACCCACCCATCAGTGATTTCATTTTGGCACACTTAAAAACAATACAGCTATTCCTTACAGCTGGCAAAGAATCACTGTCATCCATTCATCTTAAAAAAAAAAATCTTTGTTCAGATACAAACTCATGCAGAAAGTACACCACAATTCCTCGTGAGAGGGAAAATCACTCCATCATTTGCTTGCCTGCTGGAAAATAGTTGCTAGAGGCAAGGAAAGAAGCTCCGAGCTGGTTGTTGCTCCCTTTCCCGCCTACTCTTTCCAGACAAGTTCTGTTCCCAGGCTATTGATCCTCCAAAACAAAAGGGCTGCTTGCACAGAAGGGCATCTTTTGTTTCACTGCACCGTGCAAACTGCCAGACGTGGTTCTGGCAGGCTGCAAGGAGGAATGTGTTTCAGAGCACAGTGTTTCCCACCATGAACATCTCAGCCCCTCGCTGTCAGCGTGACATAAATGAGAAGCAATCCCTCTGGTATGAGACAGTTTGACCCTTTGAATTACACTGGAGAGCAAGTACAGGGCTCATTCTGACTGAGTGCTATGTGCTGCCTTTGACAGTCCAGTTTTGAAGGCATTCAACATTAACTGAGGCTAATTGGAGATTTGGCTCCTCCATAAAGTTCTGATTCATATTCCTTACACGCTTAAGTGGGTTGTTTTAGTTCATCTCTGCTTAAAAAATGTCTTTGCAGGCTGTACAAGTCATGCATGTTTCTGTTCCTGAACAATTTATAAAGCAGCAGAGTAGAGATCCCTGGTTTTGAAAACTGTGATAGACGTGGTCATTTCCACCCATGCTGTTCACAAGTTATCTTGATGTCACTCTGGTTTCCGCAATGCCTTGGCTCCTGTGAAGGCTTATGGTGGTTGAAGCTAGTTCTGGTACAACGAAGGGCTAAGTAGCTCTCCAGGGGGCTTTTTACTTTCCTGATATTCTTTGCACAGAGATGTGTCGATATTTGGTTGCGAGAAGAGTTTGGCTGCTGGGTTGCCCACTATTGCCTCCTAGCAGATGCATCAGTGTGTATGATGTTGGGGTTAGAAATCCAAACAGGGACAGCTGATTCCCTGTCACTCTTTCTGGGTGTATAAAAAATGTGAGGACGAGCTTGAAAGAACATTGTTACCGTCTTCCCTGCGCCATCCTTTAGGTTGTTGTATCACAAAGCAGTGCTAGTTTATGTTCCTGTTCTTTGGAAAGTGCCTGTCTGAAATCCTACCATGTACCAGCCCTTTTGATCACTCGGTCTATATATGTATGTATTTCGCTGTCTGTTAATGGCTTTTGTCTCATTAAATGCCAGAGAGACTCTTCTCTGTGAAATCAGCTTGAAGCATTTAGGACTCATTAGACTTCAAAGGCAAAAAGGCCGGTACCACAAGTAAGAGGGGAGGAAATAGAGTGACAAGAGGATTCCATTAATGGAGAGTAAAAATAAACCCCAGACAGGAAGGAAAATCCTATAGGTCTGACTCAGAGCTGCAATCCTAAGGCTGTGGCTTCAATGACTGATTCAGCAGTGGAGCTGCACACGGAGATGCCCTCCGGCTTGGCTTCTCTCCATGCTAGGTTTGAATACCTCAGTAGCTGAGGTCTGCAACAAGGCTAAGGTTCACAGAGTCGCTTTGCTTTTCAGGCAACTGCTTCCATTTGACCTGTAGACCCATGACTCTACTCCCTGCAACCTTGAGTTTGCATCCAGCAGTCTGCGAGGTGCCAGGCACTTGCTTTGGTGGGCACTGCTCCCCCATGTCCACCTCGTGGAGGGGAACCCCATTGATGAGTGATGACGAATGGAGCTTACTGATAATTGTTCCCTTCTCCCTATCCTTCACCCTAAGTATACTTGCCATTTTAAATGTGCTTTAATAAGGTCTTTAATGCATGGGAGGGAATGAGATTCTGTGATAGGTAAGGTGCTGTTGGCTAGATCAGGGTATGTAGGGATCAGATCTTGACAAGGAGGTTCAAAAGAGATGATATGTGAATAGAAGCATCTTGCTGACCAGCTCTTCTGTGTTCATATCTCCTGTTTCAGGGAAGATCCTCTTCCGCCGAAGTCACATCCGAGATGTTGCGGTCAAGCGGCTGATACCGATCGATGAATACTGCAAGGTAAGGGCACGTCCCTGGCCTCAGGCAGATGGCACCGCTTGGATGAGGCTACGTCCTGTTCTGACAGACCTCAGCTGTGTGCCAGCGCTGGGAAAACGGGAAGCGTGTGCTATCCCTCACCATAAAACCTTGTCCTTGTACTTCTGTGGCGAGATGGCCTCCCACTGAGTCTCCTTTCATTCCGTGTGATGAGCGCAGCAGGTCCAGAGCCCTGCACATGCTGCGGGCAGGAGAACCCAGCTCCACCTCAGGGAGAAGATGGAGAAACGGTGAAATGCTAGTCCTGTTCCTTAGGTATGGAATGTGTTCAGATACCATAGTAGTGACTGTGGCCTAGGACTTAGCTTGGCAAAGTGGTGCAAGGTGTGCTTGGAAGCAGTGGTCCCAGCAGCCAGGAGCTTGGACGAAGCTTGGGATGCTGCTTGGCTCCAGACAAGTGTGGTCAGCCCCCTGGTTTCTGAGTCACTCAGATATGCCAGCAACATGCAGACACGCACAGCCATAAATTGAATTTTAGAGTGGATAAAGTCCCTGAGTGATAAGAAGCTGTAGCTGTCTGCCTCAGAATGATGCCATCAATGGCGTGAATATAATGATTCCATTTGACTTAACAACTGGAACATAATGGCTGCTGTTATGTGACTCACGTAAAGAGCAGCTCTCTCCTCCTCCCGTTAATGTGTTACCAAGTAATAAAATGTCCCCCCATGCCAGGCCTTCCCATTTCTGCTACTTAGCTCTAAAGCTGCCGCTGAGATGGAAGGTGGATGTGGAGTCTTAGAGACCTGGAATATGCAAACAGGGAGAGGGAGCAGAGCAGCTTCTCCTTGTAGTGCTGCAGGTTGCACTGCAGAGCCCCTGCCAGCTCTCCCTGGTATGGATTACTGGAGATGCACCGTGCATGTGCTGTGGGAATTCACCCTCAGGCAAAGGAAATGCAAAACCTGTTCTAGCTTGCAGTGCCTGGGGCCTTGCTTAGAACTGAGAGATAAACGAAAATGTCGTAAACAATTTCCTGCAAAATACTGCGTTGGAAAGGTTTTGTTTTTTCTTCTGGAAGTGGGGAAGTGGTGGTAGGAACTGCTGCTTTTGTCAGGCAGTGCTCTTGCAGGACTTGGAGAGGGTCTCCATTCTGGATCCCTCCATACTGACAATCTGGGCAATGTAAAAGGAAGTCCCAGAAAAGCAGCAAAATGGTCAAAGCTGGTAAGAGTAACCCATTCTGAGCTGAGTTTTCAAAGGATTCGTTGTACCATAAGACTGACTAGGCAGTCGGGAGGGACAACAGAGGTCTAAAATTTTTCCCTATTGCTCCTGTTTGTTTTCTGTGTGTCCTACATTTTCCCCTGAATGAGGGAGCTGCCTTCTTCCAGTATAGGATTTCGAGAAAGTCTTGATTTACTCTAGATGGAAGAGTCGTGCTGGTGTGATGCTCTGCTCACAGAAGCCGGGGCAAACCTCCAGAAAAAGCCTTTCCAGAGAGAAATACATACGGCCATGGATGTCTATGTGGAAATGACAACCATGAAACCCGGTCTGATAGATACCCATTTGTGCCCCCAAAAGCCAGGGGCAAGTAGCTTTTTTCTCTGCTATTTCTCACATGATCTTAATTACCGTGGGCCCTGATTAGTGGTGTGGCTGTCTGCTGTGTTGGCAGTGCATGACTGTGCAGTGAATGGCCAGAAGGGCTTTGGGGGCCTGCAATTAGGTCAGTGTGGAGCCACGTCTGATATGTGTGGTAACCCCAGGGCTTTGCGTATGTGGCTTTGTCTCTGGTACAGAAGTGAGCAGAGATTTGGCCACACTTGTGTCACAAGACTGCTGTGACAGCAAGTGGAGGCGAGAGGGAATTATATAGGAAATTGGTCAAATATCTGCTGCAGCTTGGGAAGCAGCAGATCCTGCTCCAAAATCTTCCTCCTCCTTCAACTTTTTGCAGTCACCTCTACCATAGTCTTCATACTCCCCAATGCTCCGAAATCAGAGCAACGCGCTCTGCACTGCTGTGTGCTCCCATGCCACCCTCCAGCACAGTCTGCCCTCCCCACCGACAGCCCGAATCGGAAGGCATCACACTGGCTCTGTCCCAAAGCAAATACTGGTGTTTCAGGCATTGCCTCCCCACACCCCAGGCACCGTTGTGTAGTCACTCTCACTAACCCTGTAAGTCCCACCTTCGAAGCCTGTCTCTTTGCAAAAGGCTTCCTTGAAGGGAAAGGGGAGGTGCAGAGGCAGCTTAGGACTCCTGCCATCAGCACAAGCCTCCTGCCAGCCTTTACCCTGGCGAGCTGGTCCCTACTCTCTTGCCTGTCCTTCCTCCTCTCTCTGCCTCCTCCGCAGTCATCATTGCCCACCAGACAGTTGCTGTGATGCGGCAGATGGAACTGATGGGAGTGAGAAGGTGCATGTATGAAGTGCTTACCCTTTCCAGAAGAGAGAAGAACAGCTCTGTACACACAGTGTGGCTGGGAGTGGTGGGTAGCAGAGCCCTGCTGTGGTTGGGAAGTGCTGGTCAGGTCGGGCAACCCCTGACTCCTGCGCTGCAAGGACGTGTCTGTCCAACAGGCTAGAGCACCCCTAGGTGGACATGGGCAGTCTCTGCTTATTCCCGGGGTCGGTAGCTGGTGTCCAGACGTGTGTTGCGTGTGGCTTGCTCCATGCTGGTGCGTGTTGTCCTCCCTGGCTCGGTGCTCCCTGTTTCCTGGGGCCCGGGGATGTGCCAAGTCTTTCAGTGTTGTGACTTGTCCCTTGCGATTTTGGTTCCTTGAGAGCTGTGCTTTGTGTCACCAGTGTCTCTGTTTCATCCACAGGCTCTGATCCAACTGCCTCCCTACATCTCTCAGTGTGAGGAGGTTCTTCAGTTCTTTGAGACAAGACCTGACGACTTGACTCCCCCCAAAGAGTAAGTTGGTTGGGCAGTGGCTCCTCTGAACTACTGCTGGGGCAGCAAAGCAAACCAATTTGGGCTCCCCGGCCTCTGTGAGAGAATCTGGCGTCCATAGTCAGATCCCTTCACAGTTTGCAGATCTGTGATGTGGCTGCTTCCATGATATCCTTGGAGAGGGGGCTGTGCAATTTCACCTGGACATATCTTGCTCAGTTGACTCCAGGCTTAGCCTTCTCCAGTGGGGAAGTGGAAGTGCTTCCCCAGGACCCCATGAAAGGTTGGTTTCTTCCCTGAGCCAGCCACAATGCTACACTTGCTGCTACTAAAAACATGGTCAGACTGAAAAGCCTCGTTTCACGTGGGAACTGCCAATTTGGAATTCACTTTCAGTTCCTAACAGCCTCTGCCTCATTTGAAGGGCTCCTTCTCTTAGCCAGTTCTATGAGCCATCCATAACATACTCCTGACTCTTGCTTTCCATTCAAAACAAGGAACCTTTGCAAGGAATCTCGCGTGCCTTACGCAACCCTGTGTGGTTATAAGTCTTGTGACTATGAGCTGCTTTGGACAGGAGCCACCCATCTCTTCTTAATCACCAGCAGCATAAATCTGACCAGCGCCTCTGTCTCCTGCTATGCTGCTCTCTCTTCTTATGCTGCATGTGACACAATGTGCCGCTCTACCAAAGGTTGAGCAATGGAAGAGGCTTGATTAATTGTGCATGGAAGGGCAGTAAATTGATTTGACATCATTCTGTATTGGAAGGGTGTGGAAGTAGATAACGGGATTTTGTTTTTCTCCTCTGAGAACGAACGCTGAGTCTTTAAGGTCTCTAGCTAAGTGCTTTGCTTATGTGGATAATATCGTTTCCCTGGGTTTTAGATTTTTTTATCCACCCACTTAATTCCCCTCCACCCCCCTCCCCACTTTGCTCTTCTGGCTCCCGTTTCCCCTCGCTTGGCCTGTTGTCATTCCTTCTGCAGAGAGCAGTCGCTTGATGAAATTGCTCCAAGGGCCCCGGAGCCCATTAACTAATCGCGAGCTGTCGGCTGGTGTCCTCGTCCGTCCTGCCCCGGCCAGCGCCTGCCGTTTAACCTGCCACCCTACCCATGTCCGTCAGCTAAGGGAGCAGCTCAGGAACAGGAAAGAGATACTAAGAGAAGGATGAGCGTGCAAGGTCATTAGGTGGGGATGTGCTGCAGGGTTAGCAGCCCCTGAGTGTCCCCCACCTTAAGTCTCACACCCATTTTTATGGGTACTTTGATCTTGTAGACCAAGCCAGGTGCTGTCCTGAAGCCAGGCAAGGCGAAGGCTGTAGTCAGAACAAGGAGCGAGTTTAGGTGTGGAGCCCCCCGGACACCGTTGGGGCACTCCGGGCGTCATCCCCATGAACGGCGCTCCTGCTGCTCTCGTGCCACGTTTGGAGCTGTTGCTGCTGGGGGGCTGGACGTCCACATCGCTGCCTGGCTCTGTGCACCATGTCTCCCCACAGCGCACGGAGGAAGGAGGAGAGAGGCAGCAGCCCCCAGCACCGTCCCCAGGAGCGTGTCTGTCACCGGGGCTGTGCTCGGGTGCATCCTGCAGTATCCTGTGCAGCTGCTGAGCAGCTCCAGGGTGCGCATGGAGCTCGTGGCGGTTGCTCCGTGTTTGTGAGCGTGCAGCCGGGCGAGCCAGGGATACAGTGCTGAATCCCAGAGAGGGTCAAGCTGCCTCCGGCTGCCAGCCCCTCCTGCCTGGAGGGGCGGGTGTGCAGGAATTAGCCGGTCACTCTTGTCCATTTGCCCCCAGCAGAAAAACGCCAGTGTCTCAAGGACGTCTCTGTTGTGTTCCGTATTCCAGCCTGAATGCTCCAGGGGTATTTATTAGCTACAATTCAAAATGCTAATTAATAAAAGTCCTTGACTTTCTCCTCTGGAGAGATTGGTGGGAGCCACTTCCCCAGCCCTGAGTGCTGTCACGCTGCCAGCTTCACAATAGCGATATGAGGGCTGTGATAGACGGCCGCGCTTGGTCAGACGCGATGGCATGTCTGGGGTTTGGCCGGATGTCATCATTCATAAAGCAGATAAATACTTTTCTCCGGGAATTTGAAAAAAAGCCAGGCCACGAGCAGAGGAAGAAGAATAAAAAAAAAAAGGGCAGCTTTTTATGCTGGGTGGCAATGAAGGAAGGAAAAAAGGACTGGTCAGCAGTGTGCCCATTGCCAAGCCAAGCAGTTGTTCCTAGGGCTGATGGGCTTCCCACTCCCCCTGTCCTCATGTCCCTTGCTGGGCTGAGAGCCGCAGCTCTGGCCTGTCCTGGTTCCTAGCAGCTCCTGGGACAGCAGAGGCTGCTCCGTGCTGAAGGGCTGTGCTGTACGTCCCGTCTGTTTTCTTTTCCTGGTGGCGTGGGTGGAGAATCCGCCCAACTGGCATCACGCAGGGACCCGAAACCAGAGTCAGGAGCTGTGGTTAACTGCGCTCCATGCAGCTCGGGGTTTAACTGCAAAGGGTGAATTTAGCTCTTGGATTTGGCAGCGCTGGAGAATGGAAGGAGGAGGCTGGACAGCCCATGCGGCTCCTTCTGTGCTCCTCTGCTCGCTGCTTCCCTTGCCCGGCACAAGGTTCAGGGCTTTCCTTGTTCTCTCGTACAGCTCAGTTTTCTTTGGTGCCCATCTGCCGGTGTCGAGAGCACCAACACAAACAAGTCACAGCTGCTTTCCAGCCCTCTGAGCTGCATATTCAGAGCTTGCTTCAATCTCTGGCCTGTTCTGCAACCCCCTGCCCTCCTCCTGGCACACGCAAAGGGAGATTGAAAGGGACTGAAGGGAGAGGGAAAGAGTGAAAAGCAGCCTTTGTGCATCCTTTTTCTCCCGTTGCTTCCAGTTGGGCAGCAGATCAAAGCTGGCAGCGGAGCTGAGACAGGAGTCTCCAGCCACCCAGGGATGCGGCTGGGGCCTTGCTCCATCCCCTCCACATGCTCACCAGCTTTCCAGCATCTTCCTCCTGGCGGGACCACTTCGGGAAGGAGTGTGGACTGAGGTTATGGTGTTTCCACTGGCTTGTGGCTTTTGCAAGGAGGATTCCTATCTGAGAAGTTCAGGGCTGAGATAACTAAACTCATTTCACCTCAGAGGGCTGCCCATGTTGTACAGGAGTGCAGTCATATTCCCAAGGGATTGGTTAAATTTGGGAAGAGGTGATTCCTCAGAGCTCTTGGAGAGAGAAGAGAAATGGTTACAAAAAGAGAATTCCTCCTGAAACTTAGCAATCCGTGGACATGTGGGATGATTCTCCCCAGTGTTGGATGAGATCCCTGTGAGAACAATAGAGTGTAAGAGAGAGAAATGATCAAATTCCTACATCTCAGCAGGTCAGACTAGCAGCAGGATGCTCAGCCCGTTGACGTGGGAAGTTGCTACGTGTACTGTTTCTCCCCCTACCCACCCCAACCCCTTTTCCAATTTAGAAGCCGTTTCTAGTTGCTGCAGTAGGGCTGGGCATGTTTGGACTCCTGGGCACGAAGCCATTGCTGAGTCAAAGCATTCAGCCGCAAACCCTCTTGGCCAGCTGAATTTCGGCTCTCTGGCGTGCAGGAGCCCAGGTTAATTCTGTAATGAAGCTGGAAGGTTATTGAATAATTTTCTGGGCTAAACAAGCTGGGAACAAGGGAGAAGGACTAGTTGTGGGAGAGACATCTTTCTTTAAGGGACTGTTTTTTTCTCAGTAGCTGAAGATGCAAATTCCTCTTTTCCTTGTGCAAAGTAGCTTTTCCCTTATGTGTCTGTCTTCAGCAGTTCTTTTGAAAAGGGAGAGCTGGGCTGGTGGGTGCCTTGTGCTCCTTGGCCCCTGGAAGGATGGCTTTCCAACCAAATAACAGAAGATGGACAGATTAGTTTCCAATCCCAGCAAAAGTTGTTTCACTCCAGTTTTCATACACCTGGCATGAGGAGCGGCCTCTCTTCCATTCCTTGTTCCAGTTTATTTGAGAAAGTTGCATCTTTTCCTGTGCCCCACATGCCTGGCTTGCTGGATTCCCCCTCTGGGCAAACTCATCCTTGGCAAATTCCACTTGCAGTAGGGCTACTACTAGCAACTGGAGGCTGGGACAGCTTTTAAAAATTATTTTCTTCCTTCCCTTTGTGAAAATGTGGGCACCCTCTGAGCTCACATGATCAGTTTCTGTTCCTGTTGCTTCTCCCAAACAGTCCTTGGCAAAAGAGAGGATTTTGCTGCTCTGAGTGTTTGGGTTGCTAGACTGGGAGACCACGTGCAGAGGGAGCAACCACATTATTCCATAAGGAAGCTGCTGTAGGGGGGAGGATCCGCTGCCGGCGCCGCAAAGGGCCGTGATGGATGGGGCCGTCTGCTGCCGTCCGGGAGGGAAGGTGCATGGCAATGAGCTATGGCCCAGGCACATGAGGGAAGCGCCTGCTGCTAACGCGGGCTGCCTGCAGCAACATGGGCAGCCCTTCATTATCTCGTGAATACCGGAGCTGTGGGGAAGTGTGATTAGGTGGGAGTGGGAATGGTGGTGCTGTAATGGATCGTTTCCAGCACACAGCCTGACAGGGACTGCAGGCGCTCCCAGCTCCAATAAATCAGAGGAGGGAGAACTGGGCCAAAATGAGAATCAGGCCTGATGTGATGTGATTACGTGGGCTTGTCTTCCACATGGCGGGACTGAAAGAGTCTACCTGGGGCTGTGGTATGGCAGATAAAGCTAGGATTTGAGTTTCATCCAAAGCAGCAGCAAAGGATGCTCGACAGGTGTGTGTTTCCAGCATTGCAACAGGGAACAAATCTCTACCTTATTCCAATGAATTTGTAGTGCAAAGTCACAGCCAGTGCAGAAGTTTTCCTTGTCCTTCTCTGTGTTTGGGATATAATATGGGCACAAAATCCCGGGCTTAGTGGCAGGGGATTTTCTGGAAAAGGAGATGCTCAGATACCTGCTGCAGGATGGAGTGGCTGCCCCATGGCTTCCCATGGAGGAAACCATTCCAGTTGCTTTGCTGATAAACTAGAGATCCCCAAACTGATAGTTGCTGGTTTGGATAAGGACTTTTGTTGGCTTGTGGTTTTTGAGCTGCGTCTCTGGTATTCAGACAAATTACAGCTTGTATAATGAATTGTTTGTTTTGCAGTTCTGCTGGAGCCTACGTGCAGAGTCACCAGCAGCTCAGACTAGATCTCAGCTCCAAAATACTGGTCTCCCTGGCTCTCAGTTGAGAACTGTCTTTCCTAGACAACCACAGAGATAAATATCTGATACCACTGTGCAAAGAGACAAAGCTCAAGTAAAACTGTGTAAAGCTCAAGTGAGCGCTCTTGGAGTTGATAGGATGTTTGAGTTTCTATCTAAACAGGGTAGCCTTTGGAGCCCAAAGGATTCAGCTTAAACAGGTCTCCAGTGTTAGATCTATGGGCAAGCATACAAGACACACAGAGGCTCTCCTCAGTGTGCTGTGGAGCACTGGGCTTAGCCCAGCAGTTCTCCTAAGCAAGAGCTATGTTGTAGCCAGATCTCTGTTGTGCATAAACTTCACCAGGACTCCTAGCATCTCCAAGCCTGATGAATGCCAATTAAATCAGCCACCTCCTGATAGCTATTTTGATGGCATTACTGCATTAAAGAAGGATTTTTTTTTTTTTTTCACCAGGAGCTCTTTTTTTTCCTGCAGGCAAGGTTTTTTGGAATAGTGACTTGAGGTCTGTCATGTTTTGCATCTCAACTGCAAGTCCTGTGGTTTTGCAGCCACTAACACTGTGTTCCTCGTACTCATGCAGTGCAGAGTCTCTCCTGCTCTGTGACCTCTTCGTGGCAGGGGCCACGGGGCAGTGTTTTTGGTGTGCGACGTCTCAGACTTTTGTGCTGTGTTTCAACCAGGACCCGCTACCTGGCAGGGCAGCTTCCTCCTACAAGTCCTGCTGGAAGCTGGGCTTTGCCACCTCCCTGAATGCATGTGTAGCGGCCAGAACCAAAGCGGATGTCTGGGAGACTTGAAACCGAGGCAAGCCTGTAACAGCGCTTCTCTAGACATCCTCAAAGTCCTTGGGTTTTTTTTTTTTTTTTTTTTTTTTGGTCTTATAGTATTTTAATATTTCTTAATGTGCTCATCCTACAGTTTGCCCATATATTGTTAAGAACAGCCTCCTTCTGCCTGTTTTGGGCTTGTCACCTTAGGTGCTAGTGCTGCAGCCTTGTGCTCCTTCCATTACTGGATCCGGAGAGGTACTGTGTGATACACAAAATAAGATGCTTGAGAAACCCAACTTGTTTTTCCCTGAGAGAAGAACGTTAAAAATATCCAAAAAGTTCTCTACTTAGGAGTTCGTCTGGATTACTAGATGCCTGAAGGACATTGAACTGAGCCCACGACACCCAACTAATACCATGCATAGGGGTGCCCTATGGTGAATGCACCTTGGTTCATCAGTGCAGTCTGGTCATCGTGCAGGTGGGAGAGAAATGAGTTTCCCTGCAGAAAGCAGATGGGCCTTTCCTTTTCCTTTGGCTACAGTGCCTGGTTTCAGGAGGCTCTGCATGCAGAGCCTTTCCCTGGTCCAGGGGGAACTGAGGAGGGAGGAGGCGCTGCCGGGAGTTTATTGCTGTTTCCTGTCTTGTCTGGGCTCTCGTCCCCTCTGAGGTGGTGGGCTGGAGCTGCTAGTGTCCAGACCTGCAGCTCTCTGTATTCCTGCCAAGAACATCCCAGCAGCAAAGTGAAATTGCAGCTCCTTCCTTGCCCCCTCACCCAGACGGCGCAGCCGGTGGAAGGAAACAGGGGGATGAGTTACATTAATACATTTTGCAGCTGGCAAGGAGAAAAATTACAGTTCTTTCCATCAGAATCCTCCTGTCAGAGAGGGCTTGCATTGCCCACCTGCTTTTCTCCATTGTGATTATCTGGACTGACTTTTCTTCCCTTTGCACTTGCGCCATCAGCAATTACTGCTCCTTGGCAGCCAGCTGCTGCAGGTGGATGCAGGGCGAAGCAGTGTGGATGGACAGAGGGCCATCTGGAGCAGGACCTAGTTTATCAGGACTTATTGATAAACCCTGATTTAGCTCTGCAATTTCACCTTTGTTTGGAGACATCTTTGGGACGCCCTGTCAGGTGGATTCCTCTGTCGTTCTCTGCGCCGAGGACATCGCACTCAGGTGGCCTCTGCAGAACTCCCTGGTCTCTGTCCATAATGAGTCTTCAATATCTAGGTGCAATCTCCCATTTACTTCTGGTCTTTACATTTCTTTTAATTATATTTACAGCTCTGTGATTGAGGTCTAAAGGTTTATGAAGAGAAAGGGTAAGAAGGACAGGGAGCGTAAAGCACTGCTAATAAAAGCATTTAACTCTTCAGAGGGCTAAAGAAGTTCTGGAGGACATTAGTGGGACTAAGCAGTGGACTTGTCATGCAGGTTGTGTGAACAGCCAGGCAAGGTTGTCTCTCACTAGGGGCTCTGTGTGTGGATGGGTGAGCAGCTCCTTCCTCCAGCTTGTGTCTGCAGCGTGAGTGGGGTATTGAGGTAAATGCAGCCCGCTGGGCAGACACTAGGATAGGGAAAGCCAAGAGATGGGCAGATAGAGTCCCTCATTGTGGCCTCCTTGGAAGCTCTACTACCTACTCTGTGCTACATACTCTTGCTTTAGGTGTCAGATTGACATGCGTATCTAAGCAAGAGTATCTCGCCTTGGCTGGATGGTCTGGCTCCATCATCACACATGTAAGTTTGAGGAGTAAGGAAAGCAGCAGTTCCTCCATAACTGAAGAAGGAGCCAACTGTGTTAGCCTTTCAAGGCTGCTGAGGCTACCCCTGTAGATGTATTGAAAGGACTTTTTCAGAGATGTGGGCAACTGATACAGTGTTGGTGCATTTGTTTCAGACTCAGGCTGGTTGGGTGTCTTGGCTTATTGGCAGCATTCTTGAATATTTTTTTAAGCTTTTTGTTGGCCCATGTCTTTTGCTGGGTTTGTTGTTTGCTTTTTTAATCTTGAAATGTCCCAGATTTCATTGTACTTAGAGAAGGCTATGCTTGTGCCCTGGGTTTGAGGCCACCAGAGAAGGAAAACAGAACCTGTGGTGACTAACCCATCTCAGCAGCCATCATGCCCATCCTGTCCTTAGCAAAACAGGCTTATGCTGAAGTTACCTCATTTGCACCTCGTAACTACCAGTGTCTCCTGCTTCCTCTGTCCTGAAGGTCATCTTTTCTGCTGCACAACCCTGGAATGCGTCCTCCTTACAACATTCTCCATTTGGTTGTTCTGCTTTGGGGTATAAATGCTTGCCCTTTCCTCCGCTTTTTTCCCATCCCAGCGCTGTCCCCAAAGGAGTCCGAGGAAGCAGAGTAGCTCTTCATTAGTTATCAAAGTGGTGGACATTTCTGAGGTTGTTGTGGTCTGTGATGACACTTTTGGGGTTCGGGGCTTCCCTCACTCCTGAACCTTGTGTCAGATCATCTCTCTGCCTGTGTTTTCCACCTGGCCCAGTGTGTTGTGGATGTCAGACCAAGCCGCAGTTGCCAGACCAAGAATGAGCCTAAGTCTACGAAAGATGAAGCGTTGAATTGCTAAATGGAAGGCAGGGAGATGGGCTGTTGGTAGGGCTGGTGATAGCTCATGTCACCCATGGGAAAATTGGAAAATTAACTTGCGTTAGCAAGGTCACGTGCTGAGCTGGGACAAAGCCGGGCGTGCTTTCCTGGGAGCCGTACTGACCACTGCACCACGTTGCCTTGGCCATTCATGAGCAGCCCAACTTCCCCTCTCCCCTCTGCTGATCTTTTTTTTTTTTCTCTTTTTCAGAGAACCCATTGGAAAGAAGAAGTCTGGTAAGGGTTCTTTTTATTTTTGCTCCTGTTGATTCATCAGCTCCTCTTTTGCTCATGGCCTCGGTTGCCACTGCTGGAGCGGGTGCGGGAACCTGGCCCAGGAGTACCCTGCTGCACATCGCCTCTGTGCTCCCCGTTGGGGCAAGAGCCATGGGCCCTGCAGCATCGGGATATGGTGTCCTGTGGGCTCACCCTGCGTTTGGGGGATTTACTCCCTCTTAGTGCTGCCTCCTTCCAAACAGGGCCCATGGGAGGGAGCAAGAAGGAGCAGGAGGGCACCTTCCTCACACCGCCTCTCCGGGTTTCATTGCAGCCTCTTGGGTGTCTTGGCCTGAACTTGCCAAGCCAGCGTTTCCCCCCTGCTCATGGGGAAGAGAGAAGAAGTTGGGGCTTTTTGCTGGTCCTTTCGGCCCTGCAGCAGCAGGGCGTCCCGGGAGGGGAGGGAAGGCAGCATGCAGCTCACCATTTAGCTCGCCAAGCTCTTTATTTGTTAATCTCATTGTTCCGGCATTGCTGGCTCCTCTGTGTTTGTCTCCCTCCCCTCCTCATGCTTTCTCTCCCATCATTTTGTTCCTTCATCAGGGTTTATCCAGAGAACGGCTTCTTTCCTTCAGAGAGGTAGTAACGGCAGCGCGCTACCTGGGCCTTGCTCTTGCTTTGCCTTTCACCTGGGTGACACCTGCTCTTTCTGGGTGGGCAAAATCCCTTGCAAGAAGCTGTCACATCCCCTGTAGCTTTCCTTGGTTGCTGGTGAATGCAGGGAAGTAGTGCTGAGCTGAGAGAAGGTATTGGTGGGCTTTGGGACTGCCGCTTGGCTGAGGGTTGTGAGCCAGCTCCTCGCTCCCTGTTAGTTCAGCTCAGCTCCAAGTTTGGGGGCTATTTTACAGGTCCCAGGCAAAGGGCAGGACTTGGTCTTCAGCCAGAAACTGTAGGCTGCAAAATTTTACATTACCCTCAAGTTTGGAGGAAGGTCTGAGTTGTGTGATACATAGCATGAAGCTGAGAGTGTCCCGATCTGCTTTATGGTCATACCATGATTGTACATTTTGGTTGGTGGGCAGGGTCTGGGATGCACTATCCCTATTACTGAAGACAAGGCTATATATCTCTGCAAGATCCCCTAGCTGGTGAGTTTAAAGGTTCCCAAATCCGAGGTTCCCAAATACATGAGAGAGGAAAAGAACCTTCAATCTATGGATTAGGCAAGATGTCCTTCAGATACTGAATTTGCAGAAAGTATAAAATACAGTGAGGACCTTCGGGAAGGATTAACTACATAAGAAAAGTACTTGTGGATGAGTGGAATCATCTCATACAGATAAAAGGTACAGAGAAGACTCGGAGGCTTAATACTACTTTTCTTCCTTCTCTGTTGGATTGGAAGAGCATATCTCCTTCAGGAACTTATGGTCTTCCAGCCTCTGAAGTGAGATTAGTTCTGGGCTGAGCATGAAAAACACATATTTTCTAGTGGAGCAGTGGCTCCTGGTTTTGCTCTGTTTTCATGGGCACATAACAACTGGGTGATCTCCTAATTAGCTAGCAGGGGTGGTTAGGTCTGACTAGCAATCTGGTTAAGACCCTTGGACAGCACTTTCTGCCCAAGGTTTGTTTGCTGCAAGAAGTGTCTATCAAAACCAAATCTTGTGGTGATAGTTTTATAGCTCGCAGGAGTTATGTGCAAGCATGGACAATGGGTTTTCTATTAGCTTTCTTGTATTGAAATGGTGGAACTTGCAACAGCTTTCTCAGATAAGATTTTTAAAGGTTTTACTTAAAGTTGAGCTGCTTGTTTCAGTGCAAACGTGCTTGGAAGTAGAGAGAAGTGTATGGAGAGACAAAAGCAGGCAGGGATTTTTTCTTTCTTTTTTTCTTCTCTCTTTTGATAAAATTGAGGTTAAAAAAAAAGGTAGGATCTCCTTTGTCTTGAAAGCTTCTCTTGTGTAATGGCTCGGTATGAACATTTGGTGAGTAAGGTACTATATTTCCTTATAAGAGCAGAATGTCTTTAGATGTCTTTGAACCCAGTGCACTTACATTAGGTGAGAGCAAAGGAGAGCTCTCTAGGGTTGAGGAGAAGAGGGAGAAAGTTTTTGCTGCATAGGTGAATTATTCAAGAGAAGAATTCAACTTAAAAACCCCGTCCGCTAGAGAGAGAGGAGTTTTTGTGCCTTTTGTGTATGCAGCGTCACTGTCCTCCCACATCCCGTAGTCCCCTTAGCCAAGCAGGTTTATGGGCAGCTTCTCTCTGCCTTTTGTTGCCTAATTCTGTTGGAACGGCAGGTTTATAAGGGACACAATTAAGTTGCTGAGATGAAGGAGAAAATGCTCTTTAGGAAGCTGTTTGCTTGACGTCATTAAGAAGGAGGGAACACAGAGAGATTCTTGGGCAACTTCCAAGCCAGAGCCTGACTCTGGCAGGGCAGGATGCAATGTTTTGCCTGTGGCACCATAATTCCCTTTTTTTGGCTCCTAGCTTATGTGTAGTAGCCATCAGGGAAAGATATTTGTGTGCAATAAGATTACAAATGCCTGATGCTTTGTGCCAGGTGCGTTCAGAGACTCCTCTCACTGTCTTGCATTCTCTGGCAGCAGAAAAAAACCTTTGGTTCTGCGCCCATCACTTTGAATCCTCTTCTACCTTGAAGAAGTCCCTGATTATCCCTTGATTTCTCAAGCCAGGCTTGCTCTGAGGTAGGAAATATGCAGCAAGATACAAAAGAGACTCTTTTAATGTACAATCTCCCCAAGGAAGGGAGCTAGCTAGCGAGCAGTAATAGCTAGATTTGTTTCCCAATTGCTGATTTCTCTCAGCCTTGCCAGAAAAGGGGGTGAGTTGTTCTTTAGAATAGCATTGGAAAGAACAAACGTTCCTGAGCTTTTGGCAGGAGTAAGCACAGTTTAGAAATGGACTGTGAGCAAACATGGGGATATTAAGTGCTAAGTGGGTTAAAGTGTTGCCCGTCCTGAGCCCTCTTTGCTGACCAGGAGGATTCAAGTGACGTTTGTTGTAGTGAGGAGGGCCCAAGGCAGGGACATGCCCAGTATGAGTCAGGGAACACTGGAAATAAAATCTGCTTCCTACCAATGTTTGTAATCCTGCAAAGTCCCTGAGCCTGCAGCGTGGGTCCAAGCCCTCCTGTGTTTGGCTCTGTACAACCTGCAGCTTGCCGGGAGGGTGGATTATGGGACTTTGGGACTCTGAAGTCCAACTCGGCCACTGATTTAGGTACATCTAAAAGTAATCGTCATATCAAGCCTCCAAATTGGCTTGAGTTTTTTCCATTTGTTCTCCCTTTTGCAGTTCAACAGAAAGCACTAATTGACAGATGGAGATTCAGGGGGTTCACTGCAGCACTGCCATAGTGCATGAGAACCCAGAACTATATGACAGTTTAAATTTGGGTTGAACTGCTCAAACAGGCTGGTGGAGGGACTCCAACACCCCCTTGCCAGTCTTATTTTAGATGATTCCTTAAGCAGCCTTATCCATTTTGTTGTTTTATAATGTGCCCTAAGACCCCCAAAACCAGTGCTCAGACGAGAAAGAGACAAGCAAGCCACAGCACAGCACTCGTATCCTAGGATAGCTGTAGGAGAACTTTTTATAAACTCCATGGAGGAGTGATATTTCCATTTGACTTTTCTTTCCCAGCTCTGACAAAATTCCTGAAGAGGAGAGCACTTGGAAAGCGTTCAGCCCAGCATCTCTGCCTGCTTCATGTGAGAGGCTGGGGACAGTGCTCGACCAGGCAGCACAGCCGGGGGCACCTCCACCCCACCTTGCGCTTTGCTGCAGTGACAGGGTCAGCCCTGCAAGTCTATCCAAGGACTTCAGTGGTGATGTGACTCAACGAGCAACCGTTAGCCCACACGTTAGTATCAGTCTCACAAACGTGCGGGGTAGTGCTCAGTATACTCAGTCCTCGTGTTGCTGGCTGCAGCTGCTGTGCAAAACGCGCTCTGTTGTGGGCCGCATATGTCCCTGACACGTCCGCTCCTCCCCAGCCACAGCACTTCAGGTGCTCTCATCTTAGATGGTAAAGTTTATGCCACTGCTATTTTAAAGTGACTGACTGTCTAAGAAAAGGGTGTTTTATTGTTAACTCGACCTTGTAGTTTTGTGGTTGAGGATGATTGCACCAGGTGAAGTCACTCCTGAAATTAACTCCTACTTCTTCTGCCAAGCTCATTTTACTGCTACTTTTGCTGGTTTTAAAGGTATATTGGAAGGTCCAGAATTGCATGCTAAAACTACAAATAGCCTCAGACCAATGGGCATAATTATAGCTAGGGGGAACTATAGCTAGAGAAAGGAATGTACTTCTCTCTTCCTGTCACAGTTATTCTTCTCTCAGTGGCTGGGTAGATGCTCTGATCATTTTAAAGCACAAACCTTTAATTGAACTAGTATAACAGATAGTGCCCAAATTGCTAGCATGCCCCATTTGCATTAAAGGGCTATTTTAATTCTGTCTGGCATCCCACCTTTGCGTTTTGGTATGCAGAGAGCTTTCATTACTGGTAACAAAACCTCTGCACTTGACCAAATCACCTGCATCTATGCAGAGAAGTCTTTATATAGACAGTTCACCTCTTGTTTCTTTAAATAAGACTGTCCTGAAAAATACATCATTCATTTAAACCTTTGTTGTGGCCTTCCCTTCTCAGAAGCAGTTTGAAATGACCTTGGACATAGGAACATACCTCTGCAGGAGAGCAGAGCATCTTAGAATTGCTGAAGACCTCATAGATCTTGTCCATCTCTATTAACCCCTTGTTGTGGACATGGCAGGATTGTTCCCTGCAATAGGTTCCCCCATAGAAAAGATATTTTGGCAGATTAAGACCACCCGTGTGGTGGGGCAACCATTGTGTTGTGTCCTCTTGCAGCGTAGTAGCACTTGTTTGTAGGAACTGTTTCCTACAGGCTGTGATTCTGTTGTATCACTCGTGCTGTAATAATTAATGCTACCCTATTTCCAAAGCACTTCGCAAATTTAATTAATTCTTACCACTCTTGGGAGAACTGGGTAATGTAATAGCATCGTCATCTCACAAGTTCTGAAGCTGCAAGGCGAAGTGTTGGGTCAGAGGTTAAAGCTAAGGCTTGGAGTGAATCCGGAGTAATGTTCAGGAATTTCTGGCATCTTTTTGCTCTCTAGAAGCTTTTGCAGGCAGATTGGGCAAGCGCTGCCTGTGCTCTGAGCTGTCCAGATGCCTTGTGGCTATTTTAGCATAAGGCTACTCAGCAGGGCTGAAGAGTTTGGACTAAGAGCTACTCAGTCCTGGGCACATGGCATCTGCTCACATGGGCCTGCAAAGCGCTGTGATGCTGCAGTCCTCCTGCACATAATGTAAGTGCAAACTTCTGAGGGTAACTGTGGTCAGTGTGTAAGGACAAACTTAGATGGAGATGGATTTGACCTGAAGACTCTGTTCCAGAACTACCATTGTAAGGAATGCCAAGCAAATGGGATAGATCTGTACCCAGAGCACTCTTCTAAATAAAAGCGTGCTTGGAAAAATAAATTAGCGTCACCCTGCTGTTCTTTACCCTGTCTTGTTCTGTCACTGGCAGAGGATGGAGTCTGCATCCACGGGTGGCAGGTCCCCTTGCCTTAGGCTGTAGTGCCACCTTGAGCCTCGCCAAGCACTGCACCAGGAGAGCCTTAGTGCTGGCATCTCCCTTGTTCAGGAGCTCTCAGACCTGAATGGTTTACTTATTTTTTTTTCCTTAGTGATTGTTTTGCTGCCAATATATTCTATCTGTTTGCTCCTTGTCCCCTCCCAGATTTTCCCTCAGCTGGTTACTTTTCTGATGTAAAATTGGGAACCTCTGTGAAAGAAGCAGCAGAAAAAGCTAAACAGTTTGTGGGCCAAATATCTGGGAGAGCAAGGTGTATGGGCAAGATGTGAGAAGGTGGCTGAAATATTTAAGAGCAGTGATGATGGAGGCTGCTGCTTTGTCCTGCACATGCCCATCCACCTGTGGTGTCCAAACTCTCCAGCCGCGACCGATGACGCCTGTTGCAGATCGTGTGTATTGAGCGGAGGCTTAAGCTGCTCAGTGTGGTGGGGCAGCTCTTCGTCTGGTGTCTGTCCATGTGAGACTGCCCCAAGCCGCTAGCAGTGGGGACCAGGCTGCACTTTGCATCTCTGGTGGTGGTGGGAATGCTTGGACAGCTCTGTGAGCAGAAGGTGGGCAGCAAATTGAAGGCCTCACCTGGCTGCACTGATCTCACCTGGCTGCTTGGTTGTTCTCTCTCCTCACTCTGCCCAAGTCTGTGGCTCACATACCTCACGCTGGGTCCCTAGGGTGTCCTGGAGCTGCTTGCAGGTCAGCAGGTGCTAGGAAGCAGCGACCAGCGCTCTCGTGAGCTGGTGGTGACCCTGGCGCGTGGGTCGGTTCTTGTTCCCCCTGTGCAGGAGCTGATTCTGCGTCGGTCGATCCCTTGGTGCTGGAGCAGTATGTCGTGGTGGCGGACTACCAGAAGCAGGAGAGCTCCGAGATCAGCTTGTGCGTGGGCCAGGTGGTGGATATCATTGAGAAGAATGAATCAGGTACAGAGACTCTGGCTTGGCAAAGGGCTTTGAATCTGCGCTGTGCTGCAGAGCAGGGATGGGAATAGCAATCCTCGACTGTCAGCATTGAGTTAAGAAGAACTTAATCAAAACAGTCTCCAGGCACCTCAATGGGATGTCCTTGGACGGTCACCTTAGGCAGAGCACGGAGGCTTCCGTATGAATTGGACAAGACTTAGGGACTGTCGCTGAAGGAAGACTGTGATCATCCAGCGTGCTGAGCACCAGGCACCGTCCACCTTCTGCAGTTTCACCTCATGCTACTTCTTACTAAGAAACTTGGCCAGTGGGTCCTGGGCACAAAAGCCATTCCCACAATTGTCAGGCTTGTTTTATTGTCAGCTGGCCATGGCTGTGCAGCAACTCTATGAAAGCGGCCGTTGGGCATTTGTAGTTCCGGCCTCCTCTGACGGAGAGCACAGCAAAGCACTCGGATGTGTGGGGGGAACGTCGGCCGAGCTGCTGGCATGCTTAAAACTTAGGCTCCATCTTAACTGCTGCTGCTGTTCACATCACATCATGGGTCCAACTTTCTGAGTTTGTTGAAAAGGGGAATTTATTCACTGTAATTAATAGAAGTTGCTTAGTAGATTCAAAAATAGATCACAAAAATAGATTTTAACATCCTGGAAACCCATTTCCAAGAGGATTAATTGAACCAGCAGCTACACTGAGAATATGGAACTAAAAGCAAGTGAAAACTATTAGCAGAGCCAGTTCAAAAGGTATGGCAAATAATTTATTTATCACATATCAGTCCTGATTTTCACTTGCATGTCAGTAGCTGCAGATTCCCTCCTTGACAGTCTAGTTGTCTTTCTAAATGATTCTCTGTAGGGATTCTTGCAATAATATCTTTGTTTTTCTCCCCTAAAACCAAAAATAACTGAGAAGAGTGTGTTTATTTTGATTGGACACTCGGGGTGGCCCAGAATTGCTAGTGGCCTCTGTGGAGCTGGCTAGGTTTCCACTGAGAGCATGTGTCTTTGAATCTTGCATTTGCTCTCAGCTTTTAAAATTTGCTGTTTTCACAAATGTAAAGAAGGCAGGAGCACAGCAGGAATCAGTTATTGATTTGCAGATGGTTTATTCATCTCTGCTAATTAGACTGGGCTTGGCGACCCATACCAAGGGAAAATGAACCATGAAGAAAAAGCAAAGCAAATGAGGTGGCTGGTGTCTTTCAGTTCTCCTTGTGCTGTTAGGGATGGTTCAGAGGGAACCATACCTGAAGGTCTCATTCAGCTGCAATTCTCTGCCGCTGCCTGTGTGCTCCCTGTTGGATAGCGCTTGTCTCTGTTGCTTTGGGGTCCCTCCAGCCTCCTGTGCCAACAGCAAGGAAGGGACAAAGCTGAGCAGACTCACGGGTTGTGGAGAGGGAGGCAGTTTTTGGCTTCTTGAGCAGGGTGGGTGTCCTTGGCTAAGATGCCTGTTGTTCTGTTCTCAGGCTGGTGGTTTGTGAGCACGTCGGAAGAGCAAGGCTGGGTGCCAGCGACCTGTCTGGAAGCTCAGGATGGAGTCCAGGATGAATTCTCTATGCAGCCTGATGAAGGTAAGAGGCAGATAAAGAAAATTATTCCAGCCTTTTTATGCAGTGAGCCTCTTGCAGGATGTTTGGTCCTTTTTAACCTTAGAGGGACCGAGAAGGGACCTGGGAAGGGCAAACCGCCAAGTGCTGTGAGGTCGGGTTCTTTAGTAAAATGTGCCCACAATAATGGTCCTGCCTTCCCAGTACTCTGTTCAAGTGCTGCACCAGGAGTGTGCCAGCTGGAAGGTGGCTGGTTTAACTGCTGGCCTTTCTGCTCCCCAAAGGGGCTGCACGTGCCACCTCCAAAGAGCATGCTTAGACTCCCATAATGAGAATAACCAGATTGCAAACTTTGCATAAAGTAAATCCAAAACACCGCTGGAGATCACATCTTTCCCCTGACTGCTGTACGCTCAAAGCAGTGCTCTAGCTAGCTCAGGCCCTGGGCCTGTGGAGATGGAGGTTGGAGGGAGGGATTCAACATGGGAAGGGGGGCCAGCTGAGCACTCTCTCTGTGCCCTCTCTGATGTCAGGCCTGTTGTCCCTCAGATCTGAAGTGCTGCCTTCTTACGTCCTCTTTTATCCTTCTACTGCTTTCCCAACACGCTCTTCCCAGTCCCATGGAGATACTGGTCTCTACCCAGGCATGTTGGCCGCCGTCGGACTCTTGGGGACTTGTACACCAGTGGATGGGGTCAAGGTGGACTCTGTGGAGACTTGTTCAGCTGCCCCTGTTCTGTGCTTGCAGCCGTGTTGTCTGCATGTCTGTTTGCTTTGCATGTGATAGACCCTCCTTATATCACTTTTGCCGTACATGCTCTTCAGCTTTCCATCAGACCCACTCGTGTCCATCTCTTTCCTCTACTGGCAGCTCCTTCTCACTGTTTGAGGCCTGTCTGTTTTGACAGAGGGGCTGGAGTTTCAGCTTCCCCCACATACATGCATACAGGCTACTTGCAACTGCTGCATTAGTTCCTGTAAGGAACTAATGTAAGGAACTTTACAGGTTCCCTGTAGGGAAGGGAGTAGAACTGAGGGTAAACAGGGTTGGTAGGCCTGAGGGTAAATGGAGGTTAAAGTGGCACTTTAGGAGTGATAAAATTATCAGAATCTCATAGATTATTGGAAGTCTTTGAGGTTACCAAAAATGCACTTAATTTGTTTCATATTTCTCCAAAACTTCTTCAATATTTTTGTGGATTATTATTGAAAGTAGGTAGAATTATTTTGAGTTATGCAATCTGAAGGAAAACCTGGTCCTTTTTTTGGACATCTCCTGCAGTATTTGAGACCTGTTACTGTCACTACTTTGTAGCAAGGCCCTTTCTGTCATAACCATCCAGATATCTGTCCTCACGGTCTATCTAAACAGGAATGGAACAGGTTGGACTAGGTGATCTCTGGAGATCCCTTCCAACCTCAACCATCCTGTGATTCTGTGTAAGAGCTTTTGAAAGGAGCCCTGACTTGTTTGTGCAGTACAGGAGGCTGTAGGAGTAGATTCAAAGTTGCAAAGGGCTATGTACATTTGGGGGCTTTTGATATGAGAGACAGCCTTAAAGGAGAGGAGGGAACTGCTTAAACAGTTTTTCTTTGGGACAAACTAGTTCACCAAAACCCAAACACATTTTGAAATATAAGCTTGTTTTGAAATACACCTCGCTGGCATTTCTCTTCAAATGGTCTTGTATCTCTGTATGTTTGCACCCACATCACAATAAGAATTATTGTCTATATAAAGCACTTAACCATTATTTGACTGAGCCCAGGTTTCCATAAAATAATGTATCCATAAAACTGCACTTTCTTTCCCACAGAGGAGAAGTACACAGTTATTTACCCGTATATTGCAAGAGACCAGGATGAAATGAACCTGGACAAAGGGGCTGTGGTGGTGGTGATCCAGAAGAACTTGGAGGGCTGGTGGAAAATCAGGTACCATCCTTACCTCTTGCTCTCCCTAGGACTGCAGCTGGAGCTGTACAAAGTAGGGACTCAGTGTGTGTGGGAGAGGTATGGTTTAAATCAAAGTCTAGGATATAGGAAAGGGCAGAGACCACAACTGAGTTCTCCATGTCGCTGCTGGCTAAAGCTAGCTCAAATTCATGGCTTCATCCCAGCTTAGATGTATTAAAATATCTTGAAACACTCCCTGATTCCTGTACTGGACACTCCCCTTAGTGTCACTGTGTCCCAGCATCACGTGCCCTGGCAGTGCAGAGGGAAGCCAGGTGGGAGCATCAGTGTTACATCACGTGTTGCCATTGGGTAAAGGAGCGAGTGTCCTCGAGGCTGGCTGAACTTGCTGGCTGTGCTGTAGGAAGCTTCTGTGGAGAAAGGCCGTCGTCCGGGCCAGGTCTGCTGCATGCACTGTGTGCTGAGCCAAGGATGCCTGATCATCCCAAGCTGATGCTTGTTTTTTACTGGGAGCTCATTTTTTTCTTGTCTGCAGTCTAGCAAATAGACTGAGCTGAGCAGAGTGGAAGGACATGCCTTTTCTTAACCTTACACTAATTTTCTTAACCTTACACTGAACCTGAGGTCTTGGCAGCAGCAAGGCCCCAGAAAAAATGTCCATTGACTTTCTAAACCTAGGAGAGCTGCCATGAGAGCTCTAAAGGCAATTACAAGCGCAACAGCTGGTGCCATCTGAGCGAAATGGCTCCAACCTGGCCTGCGGGAGAGTTTTCCTGATGCTGGGGTGAGACCCTCCAGCACAGCACACAGACTAAATGGATGTGGTTTTTCAATCACATCGCAGGGTTGGTTATTCCCCAGAACTCGGTGCAGGTTCAGAGCAGGGAAAGGATCCAGGCTGACGGGCTCTGCAGGCTGAATGCTTGTGTGTTATCCAAAGAACAGGTACGTAAAGCATAGCAGCAATCCTCTAGTTTTTCCTTCTGTTTACTCTGCCAGCGTGTTTCATTCCTGAACCTCTGCCACTGCTGGGGTGAAAAGGAAACCAGGGCTCATCTCCTGGCTTTCCCGGCGCCAGGCCCGCCTGCTGCGGCTGGCTTGCATGGGAGCGTGAGTCATTGCTGGAGCTCTCTGGGTGCCCTCATGACTGAAACAGGGCCTGAGCCCAAGCAAGCTCACTTCACCCAGATCACGTGGGTCAGTGCTTGTCCTGAACTCTGGCTCCAGGGACATCCCTTAGCCCCAAATCCACTGGAACACAGTGAAAACATCCTTCTGAAAAAACCTGGTGCCCCCTGAGTCCTGATGCTGGACAGATGGACAGGTGGACAGATGGCAGTGCTGAGCGTCCAGCACAGTGATGTTCCTGTTGTTACTTTCTCAGGTACCAGGGCCAAGAAGGCTGGGCTCCGGCTTCCTATCTCAAAAAGGGGAATGGAGAGATGTTTCCACAGAAGCTGGGGGCAGGCTCCTCTACTCATTCTTGTGCCTTGGATCTTGATGGCATCTCCCGGCAGCAGAATGTGGCAAGCCGAGAGAAGGATGGGCTTGCCAGCCAGAGAGATGGGAGATTTGACAGCCGTCCCCTGCCTAATGCTGACATTCGACGCAGTAAGTGGCCAGTTGGGGTGGCTGGGATTTCAGTGCTGGCCTTCTTGGGGGCTTTTTGGCAACATAGCTAGGTTGCTAGCAACATAGTGAGGGAACCAGAATGCTTGCGGGCACTGTGAACTTTGCAGGAAGGTCTGAAGTGGTGTTAGCAAGCAGGGCAAGTGAGCAGTGCTGCCCCAGGATCTGCAGGGCTCACTGGGTGCGCTGGGCACTGCCCATCTCCCAGACTGCAGATTTTTATCTCAGGAGCGGAGGCATTTTACCCTGACTGGTAGAACCAGACTTTTGGATTAGGTCTGCAATGAAAAAGCAAGATCACTTGGTTACCTCATCCCCATTTCTCAGTGGCACCTGTTGCTGCAAAATTCTGCCTTGTTCCAGAGAGATGCTTCCAAAGTCATGTCTCTGTAGGTACCAGGCAGACAGGACCCTTGTTTGGCTGGCTTCCCAGGCTTTGTGCATGCCATTCTGGGAAGGGCAGGAGGCAGCCTTTAAGCATGGATGTGAAGACTGCCATTCTTTCCTCTTCCATGTGCCGTTGGGGAGCGTGCATGGGATCCACAACCAGAACCTCAACAGCATCTGAATTTTTTCTTTCACAGAGTCACCAAAGATGAGGCAGAGACCCCCTCCTCGCAGAGATCTGACCATAGTAAGTATATCCCGAGCTCTCCCAGAGGGAGACCCACCGAGCATTGCTGTGGTGCTATTGCCCCATTCTTGATCTTCTCAAAGCATCTGCCTACAGTCACTGTTGGGAGACAGAAGGCTGAGTTAGGTCTGAACCAGCGTCATTGGTCTTATATCCCATTTGCCAGGAGAAAGAGGAAAAAAACAGTAGCAGAGGGAGATGGAGAGAAACACTGAAAAAGAGCTCTGGTCTCTGGTTATTCTCAGCTTGGGCTCTTCACCTGTACCTGGGGTTAGAGCATGACCTTCCTGCTGTAATAGGATGCCTGTTTGCAGTTGGTCTTTAGGTGAACCTTTGGTCAGTTTGTCCTGCAAAGCTAACTTGCCAGTGGAAGGTTGCAAGCCAGCTCCCTCCTCCTGGGGCGGATAACTTTACTGTTAGTGATATTTCTGACAACCTGGGCAATTTCCTTTTCAGTCTGCAAATGGTTTGGCAGTTTGTGCCAATACAGCATGGGCCAAGCTGACCACCCAGGCCTGCCTGAGCTCTCTTGCTTCTCTGCAGGCTGTTAGTCTGTGTGAACATTATGTTGCACCTTCTGTAGAAACACTTTGATGGGTTTTGGTGTTCTTTGTCCTAGCCACGTGGTTTGAACCTGCCTAAGCCTCCTGTCCCTCCTCAAGTGGAAGAGGAATATTACACCATAGCTGACTTCCAGACGACCATCCCAGATGGCATCAGCTTCCAGGCAGGAATGAAAGTAGAGGTGAGACTATCATTTTCCCTTCTCACATATCCCTCACTGGAGAGCAGCACTCATGACTCATATTGGCCCTGGGATTCTGTTTTGGGCAGGAACGAATCCACCACTGGATTCTGGGTGGAAACTGAGCATGGTGATGCATGTTATTGCATCTACGGGCTGTCAGCATCCCAGAGCTCACCTAGAGCAGAAGAGAAATCCATGTGAGCTCATGAGGCGTTGGAGTCTTCAGTGCTCCTGGCAGCCTCTTGTCTCCCACGTGTGACTGAGTTAACGGAAATTAAAACCACGTCACAAATGGAGGTAGAGATGGTGTTTTTTCTTTCTTAGTGCTGTTCTAAAATTTTTAATTTTAGCCCTCATGGAATTGCTTAGCTGGTATACCCAGTTTTTCTGTAGGAATCCCAGTTGGAGATCTAGTTATGCTTTTCCATATGGAAGCTGGCTTGCTCCTCGAAGACTTTTCCTTTATTGCTGCCCCAGTTGCCTCTTCAGTAGAGAGCTGATCCAAGTCCCATTTCTGGAGTAAGAGAGAGACTGGAGGTTTGCACATCCGTGCAGGAATACTGTGGTTTGACTGCTCCAACAGTGCCACTCAGTGGTCACCGCAGGTACTTGGGAGAGCTGTGTCCTGGCCGAGCCTGTCAGGTCTCTCAGGGCCAGGTTGTGTCAGCCCGGTGAAGCTCTCCCAGGCATTTGTGTGTGATGTGATCATGTCATTCCTTCGGTGAGCTGCCCCCACTCTGCCATAGTCCCCGCTCCTGGCATGTGGCTCCCCTCTCCTAGCAGGCAACTTTAGCAGTGCCAGGGTGCCAGCTATGAACTTTGCAGGCTGAGTTGGTAGTAACAGCTGTGTAAAAAGCATTTGTGCTGTCTCTCCCTGTGACTGCATGGAATTTGGACACCAGGTTGGGAGAGGCAAAAGCACCAAGGCCTGGTGTCATGGTGCTCTTGAGTATCCCCTGTTATACAGAGACGGCTGATGCCTGTGTGTCTAAGGCTTCCTTTTCTGCTGCAGGTTATTGAGAAGAACCTGAGCGGCTGGTGGTACATTCAGATTGAGGAGAAAGAAGGCTGGGCACCTGCTACGTTTATTGATAAATACAAGAAAACAAGCAACGCATCCAGGCCAAACTTCCTGGCTCCGTTACCCAACGAGATGGCCCAGCTCCGCATTGCCGATGCCGCAGTGGAAAGCAGTGCCAATGACGAAGCCACTGGACCGTGCAGACCTCTGCCAGAGGCTCCCCCAAATGGTATGGACTGTGGAATGAAGTGGGCCAAAGATTGGAAGGGGAAGGAGGCCACTGAGAGTGCAGACATGGCCTTCACCTCTGGGTATGAGGAGATCTCGGACCGTGATGTGGAGGAGAAGCCCAGCCTGCCACCCAGGAAGGAATCGATCATTAAATCGGAAGGCGAGTTAATGGAAAGGCAGAGACCTCCCCCCAAGCCTCCAGGCGTGATTTTGCCCATGATCCCTCCAAAGCAGTCAGCAGCCCCCAAGGACAGTAAGAAACCAGAGTTGAAAACAGAGAAGGGCAAACTGTTCCAGCTGAAAAACGAAATGGGACTGGAATGTGGACACAAGGTGTCAGCCAAGGAAGTGAAGAAGCCAAATCTCCGACCTATTGTCAAGCCAACCAAGCCAAAAGTTGAGCCCTTGGAGGACAAACCTGAACCACTTAGCCAGAATCCTTTCTTGAAATCAAGACCCCAGGTTAGGCCAAAACCTGCTGCAGCCCCTCGGGCTGACCCACCTCCAACTGATGATAAACTGGACATTTGTAGCCTGCGAAGCAAGCTCAGACCTGCAAAGTGCCAAGAGAAACCCCCTGAGCAGGACACAACTGCCAGTGAAAACTCTTTCAGTAATACCACGGTCCCCTCAGAGACTTCTGGAAGGTTTCAGGAGAGACTAAGCATGGAGAGCAAGCCCCTGCCTAAACTGGATAGCCACATCGCGAAGGAGGCCCTGCCCAAATGTCCCATGGGGCCAGCAAAGGTAGCTCACCCTGAGCCAAAGAGTGACTACCCAACTCCCAGGGAGCCCCCGCCTCAGCGGCCAGTTGTACCGCCTCGTAGACCACCACCCCCAAAGAAAATAGCATCTCCTGCCTCGGGCCCCACGCCAGAGCTCAAGACCCCAGTGCGGGAAGCACCTGAGATCAGACCTTCTGCCGTGCCAGGCCGGCCCATGCTGGTTCCGCCAAAAGCCAAACCATTCCTGTCTGCTTTAAGCCAGGACGAAGCCAAAGTGAAAAGCAGCTTAGTCCCAAAGGTACTATCCAAGCCAGTAGAGAGAGGGGAGGCCAAGGAGAGGACCTCTGTCCCCTTCTCCAATCCGGACATCTCCAAGGAAGCCCTCTATGTGGCAGTGGCAGATTTTGAAGGCGATGAGGAGACCAACAGCTTTAAAGAAGGGACTTTATTTGAAGTTCGTGAGAAGAACAGCAGTGGCTGGTGGTTTTGCAAGGTCTTGACTGGGGGGCCCTGTTGGGAGGGCTGGATCCCTTCCAATTATCTAAGAAAGAAGCCATAGGCTTTCCTCTGTTTACACAGTTGGAGGTTCCTTGTTCTCTCACCTGAGTATTTAATTAGCTTATTAATTTATAGTTTGCCATAAGGCTGGCTTAAAAAAAAAAGAAAAGAAAAGAAAGAAAAAAGATACCATACATTCCAGTTTGTCCCCTTCTGAGGTAGCATGCAAGATGCAGGCTCGGCCTCCATGTGCCATCCATGTGCTCTCTCCTCCACGTGTCCCTGGAAATACTTTTCTCCTTTGGCCACGTTCAATAGCCCAGCCACGCTGTGCTGCTCTGAACAAGCTTCATGGCATACAGTGGCCAAACCAGTGACCTGGTTCTCCCTGCTAGAGGGGACATTGATAGGCATTTTTTGCCACCCATTCAGGGAATTCAAAGGAAATACAAAAGCCAGGTTGAGAAATCAAGTTTGGCCTGGTACCGGTGAAGGAAATCTGGACTCACCAAATGATTTGCTCTTCCCTGAGACTCAGGGTCATGGTCAAATGCTGTACGTCATATTGCTTCATTCGGATATATAACAGAGTCATAGGAAACATGGAAACAAGGGAAATGACTGTTCAGAACCAGGTCCCTCTAGCTCCATGTGCACATGCAAGCAGGCAGGCACGTTGGAGGGCAGGAGGTTGCTCTAGTTAAGGTCTGTGCCTTGCTTCCCCACTGCGCATGCCATAAGAAAGTCCTACGGTCCTTCTCTGCCCTACAGTGACAAGTGTTAATTTAAACATCCTCCTCTTAGGGAAAAAATATATACACACACATACTCACAAATATCACAGGTCCTCTCTGTGCTCAACCAGGGCTCTCTGCAGACTTGTGCCTTGCAGTGTTACAACCAAACAAGAGGTGTTTTGCTTCAGTCGCCGAAGAACACTATGCAATGCACAGAGGACCAGAATGACCCCATGAGCCCTGGAAAGACGATGCTTCGCTTTCCTCCTAACACAGACTGCCTATTGGACTAAGCGGGGACCCACTGCGCTTCCCAGGGCTGGCAGGCAGCAGCCGGAGGTGGGTCCTTCAGTAGGTGCTGATATTATGAAGTGCAATCCAGGATGCGGGAGTTCAGCTCCTCATGACAGCCAGTTGTGAGGTGTGTCTGGTGCTCAGGTGTTCCCTGTCTCTCTGGTTAAATTCTCTTTTCTAATGCTTATTTTACTCTTCTTCATTGTGTGGAGGGGAAGGGGACAGCATGGAAGAATACAAACTTCTAGTTGAGTCTCTTTTCCTAACCACACTGGTTTGTTAAACGCTAACCTGCCTTGTTTGTCTCCCCATCTGTCCATCTTCCTGTACTCTAAATACTTTCCTTACTTCCTGTGTGTCAGTCTGCTTGGGGGCTTCAGGTCAAACCACGCCTGGGTTATTTCCATCAAACTCCTACCTGCCAAGCCTAATCTTGCAACATTTATCCAGGCTTGCGGTGCCTATCCCAACAGGAAGATGAACGTGGTGTGCCCAGCTGTCACTCCCTCGTGCTCCCTTTCTTCCCGTCTGTACTTGGCTACTTGCAGATTCAGGGCTACATTTCTCTATCCGGTAGAGTTTTAAATCCAGCACTTCTGTGGGTTTGTTGTTGACCAAGCCCATCTGCCCTGTCTGTTCTAATTGCAGCCATAAGTGCTGCAAGCGAAACTCCGCAGCCACATTGTTTTGTTGCTGAAAACAATTATAGTTTTCCCTCTAATTTGAGGCTGGCAGAATTGAAGACACTGTGTGCTGTAGGATTTTTGTCCACTCCCCTGAATGTTTGCTTCCCTCCCATATTTTCTTTTGTGGAAACACGTGTGGTTAAAGATATCTCTGTCACAGAATGAAATGCTAGTGCCTCAGGCCAGGGTCATTTTGAGAAGGTGATGGGAGCACCTTGTTCCAGCCCTTGTTTTCATCAAATGCAGAAGCCACCCTGGTGAAGCCTAGTATCCAGGTGCCCCAAGGTTGATTTTTAGCCGTGGGAATTCATGTGTCCATATCTCTGGCTGCTGCGTCTCCTTTCCACTTAGAGTCTTCTCTGATGGCACGATTAGGGCTGACTCAGCTGATCTGGCAATAAGCAATACATCTGCAACAAGATCTAACCACTTGTGTGGCACTCGGAGGTGTCAGTGTGCTCCCAGGAGAGTTGCACGGTGGGTTCAGAGGACACAACTGCCTTGTCTGTGCATCTTTTGTTCCGATAAAACTCTCCTGCTGTGGAGGTGAAGGCAGCCCTTAGGATGAGTTAAGACAGGGTTGGCCAGCAGTGAAATTCAGCTCCCATGTCTGCTGAGGAAAGAGCCAGAAGGAGCCATGTCCCTCACCTCTCAACTGCACCGGTTGCTGTTGGTCGTTCCAAGCAGCAGCATGAAGAGGCTGTGCACCCTGATCCTGCTCTCTCTTTGCTGAACAGCTTTTTTGCTCTCTGAGGTGTCTGTCTCATTTCTCCATCTCATAGCCCTCACTGGTCCCAATTTTCCTCATATGGGGCCATGCTCTTTCTGTTTCTTCTCTCTAAATGAGGTCTGTTTCTCTTTCCATCCCAGACTGAACACTAGACCTGGTAGTGCTTCGCATTGCTGACACGAGTACTGTATTTGGCTCACTGAGAGCGTGACAGGTTTGGGCCTGTGTTCCTTTCTAAGAACTTAGGGTCAGTTCCCACCACGTACTGTATGTGCAGGGTCACCCTTGGCAGGATCACGGGCACCAGATGCCGTCATCCTGCTGCTCCTCAGTTTGGGGAGGGGGGTTGCTCCTCACTTTGAGGTGGGAACCGGCCTTGGTCTGGACCAGCAGCTCCCAGTAAGGAAGATGCTGAGAACTATTGTGCTAATAGAGTTGTTTCCCTCGGCTATCCAACACCTCTTCCTTTTGCTTGATAGCTACATAGACCCTCTGACACTGAGCAGCGAGGGCTTGCAGCAGGCACCTCCTCTCCGTACCTTGCATGTAAAATGAGGCTAAGTTCACTGACTACCTCATGAGGAGGAGGCGGGTGGCCCTGGAGGCTGGGCTCGCTGAGATTTGCCTTGCGCTTGGAGCTCTGCAAGGCGCCAGAGGGAAGGGCCACGTGTTTCCTATCCATGTTGCCCTGCTCGTCAAAAACCCACCCTCCTGCACCCGCCAGAGCACTTGTCCACCACCAGCAAAGCCCTTCTGTGCATCCTGTGGCCTCTCACGTGTCCAGGGTGTCTTGGCTCTGGGCATCCCGTCAGGCTGGGGCTGCGCGCTGCACCGTGCTCCTTCTCGCCAGCTCTCGCAGCCTGTTTGTCTGTCTGCGTCGCTCTATATTATGTAAGCACGTATAAGTCTACATTACTGTGGGCGGGTGGGGGTGTCAGCGGAAGATAGATGTAGCTGTGTAAATGCCGTATCTATGCTTTCACCGTTAGAGGGTTGATTTTTATTTGGTGGGGGTTTTCGTTTTTTAATAAATAAAAAGAAACAGCTTGACTGGTTTCAAGCACGATTGTGAAGCCGTGTGTGCCTGGTGTGTGTCCGCGCTGCTCTGGGGCCGCACGTCCTCTGCGGCAGCGCTAGCGGCCCATGTGGCGCGGGCTGCGCCTCTGCTTGCTCTCCTCGTGGAGAGCGCAGCGGCTGCTCCACTGCCAGGGGCCGTGTGTGTCAGTGCTTCCATGTGCACCTTGGCACTGCTCCCGGCCCACAGGTTGGCTTTTACCTCAGACTTACTGGAGAAGAGGAGCTGATGTTGGGAGGACATGATGGTCACCACAGCCATTGCTTGCCCCTGCTTTGTCCCCAGTGCGATGCTCTGGGAGAGCAACATGTGACTCCCAATACGACCGCGCTCATCCTTGGCCATGGCCATCACAGCTGTTGTCATCTCAGGGCGTCTTACAGAGATGGTACATCGGAGGAGGTCATCCCGGCAGGCACCCTGCGAGGAAGCTTGGCTGGCGCTGGCTGACCCTCCAGCTCCACAGGCCAGCTCCTAGGTGCCTTTCCCAGCCCCATCCGCAGGACAAGCCCTGCTCCCTGCCATTGGGAATGCGGCTCCAAGTTGGCTGCTCTCCTGCCTCTCAGGAAAGCCATATAAGTACCATCAAGTGCCATCCCTTTCCCATGCGTTGCTGTGAGCACCGGCACAGCCGCTGGCAGTGTGGCCACAGCGCGGTGCTGTTCGCTCGGCACCGCGACTGCAGGGTCAGGTTCGTGGCCGAGGAGGGGGCTGCCGGCGCCAGCGCTTCTCCAACAGAGCTGGCTGCACTGTCTGTTGCAAGGGGGTGGGATGGGACACCAGGGCCTCAGACATACAGCTGAGCGTAACCCAGCTCTTGGGTTGCTCCTGGGCCACGTTTTGCATCTCTGCTGCCACTGGATGCCACCGTAGGAGCAGGATTTGTGAGCACATCTGTCTGCAGCCCGCGTTCCGCTCTGGCAGTGGGGAGGGGCCTTTGTTTGTTTGTTTGTTTTTTCTGTATGGCTAGTGAAGGCCACAGCCTTATTTAATGATAGGAACATGGGTGTATGAGCCTGGCCTCCGGTGCACCCCGGGGCTCATGGGCAGGAGAAGCACTAGTGCTGGTGTAAAAGGTGCTCAGAAGAACGTGTGTGGTGTTTGTGTTTTTTTCCTTCCGTTCCCTATGCAGAGCTGACTCCACAAATGCAGTGTCACCAGGGGCCTCTTGCTGCCCGCCTGGGTGCTGGGCTCGCCGTGCCCAGCAGGTCTGGGCAGGGCTCTGTGGGTGTCCCAGGCCACCCCATGCAGTGCCTGCTGCCCCCCTGCTCAGCCTTGTACCCGCGAAATTTGGCCCCGGCCACCAAGAGGGTCAGAGGTGCCGGGATAGGGGAACCTCGGTGCCCACGTACCTGCAGCGGCTGCACCGAGCTCCTCCTTTGGGAGAAAACCCCCAGTTTTGCTCACCCAGTAGGGCAACAGCTTTTAAAAACCAGGGGCAACTCCTACAAGCCAAAGTTTTATTTGTTTCATAAACAAGTAAAATTATCTTAATGTAAAACAGGTAAATGGACAAAAATAAAACACAGCACTGAACACAACGCTATAGAGCACGGACAGGTCGAAGTGCGGCTGCCTCCCTCGTGCGGCTCCCCCCTCCCCACTCCCCCCGTCAGCTGCTTGAAAAGCCTAATACGGAGTCCCAAATCTGATTCAGCTTAAACATGATGTACAGATCACAGGATTGAATCATAAAGGTAACAACAAGAGAGTAACTGCCTTGGGCAGGGGGAAGGTAAAAGGGTCCCCCCCTACTTTCCTTTTTCCTTCTTTCTTTTTTTCCCCCACAATTAGATTAGGAGGAGAGGGGGGAAAATCCAAGGAGATAAACACTTTTTCACTCCTATATATATATATATAGTTATATATATAAAAAAAAAGCAGGATTCTCAGTGAACACAAAAGTCTATAAAACTACAATTGATCTGTGTAATTTTCTCCCCTCCCCCCCTTCTTTAAAGTTGCTTTAAAAAGGATAAAAAGTGCACAGACACCCTTATAAGGCACAAACAGATCTTCTGTACAAATCATATATCATCAGGCCATTTTTAAAGAAAAAAAATAGCAATACAAGTACTAATGATTAAATCCGCAAGAGGCTGCCTTTTCCTGGAAATTGTTTTCGGAGGACACTGCACCTAGCTTGGAAAATTCACGTTACTCTTGGCACCGCGTCCCTTCCCGCTGCAGGCGGCCCCTGAGCAGGTTAATTACCCAGAGCGAGCGCCCTTGCTGCCCGCTGCCCTTTGGGAAGTCAGCCTGGCTCCTAGAGCAAAAACACGACCTGGGCAATGGGGCTCCTGCCTGCACCTGGTTTGGAGGTTCTCCCTTCTGCTGTGTGTCCAGCTGCCCTGCGCACCCATCTACCCTGCGCCGATGCTGCAAGGCAGCGCGCGACAGAAGGTCTCCCTCTAATGGGCCTCTCGTTTATACACTTAGTGAATATTTCATTAGCTCCTCGAGGTGGGAAGGAGTTTGCTTTACACCCTGCACGATGGCATGTTAGAACGGCGTGCAGAGCAGACGCAGCCTGACGGCAGCCGAGGATTATCTGCTCCCTTGGGTGCTTTCCATGATGTAAGAGACTGTCTGGGCTAGGGACTGATCACAGTTACATAACTGATTACACCACTGGCAACACCGCATCCAAACCAGCACCCAGGCACTCGGAACCGGGAGAGGTGGCATAACCCCCAGAGCCACCCGCATCCGGGAGAAAGGCTGGAGCGAAGGGACTGGGGGGAAGAAGGGGCACTCAGAAGGCCAGGCTGAGCCTCGGGAGACAGACGCTCTGTGAGATACCCAATTTGCTCCTTTTCCTTTTTTTTTTTTTTTTTTTTTCTCATTTTTAGGCAAAGATGCAACAATTGGAGCTTTCTCAAGAAAGCAGTATGGGTGCACTTGGTGGCACGTACGGCCACCGAGTTTGAGTCACACCAGCCCCTCTCGCATCCTTCCTTTCCTTCCTGGCCTGGCCTCTCCCAGCGGGAAGCATGGCCAGGCTCAGTGACCGTGTGGCTCCAAGGAGTGCAGTGGCCCCACGGAAGCAGGCAGAGGATGAGGGTAAAGCTGTAGCAGCAGCAGGGAGGAGGACACATGTTCTCCACACCCAGCTCTGCTGCAGCCTGCTCAGATTTCCCAACTCAGGTAGGTTCCTACTGTTTGTAGCTGCCCAACATCACAGCTGAAAGCTATTTACTTTTTAAGTCCCCACATCTAACAATAGCCTCAGAGCCTTCTCTTTCCTCCTCCCAAGTAAAGCCAAGTGAGATCCCTGCTCTTTTCAACAAGTTGTTGTCTGCTGCTGAGGCCTTCACGTAGGAACCAGAGCATGCCAACAGCTGATGGCTTTGCTGAGGAAACCTGCAGAGGCAGGAAAAAGACAGCAGGGAAAATCAGAGCATCCACGGTCCCAGGAAAGAAAAGGTAAACTGTCCGGAATGGGGTCAGAAATGGATTTCTCAGCACAGGCTCCAAGAGGCCTTTGTGGGACTTGGATAGGGAAGGAGGAAGCCTGGTTACCGCCATGGGGTAAGGGAAAAGTGAGGCTGGCAGGACTGTGCAAGATAGCAATGAGATCAAGTCCTAAGAGGAGCAGAGCAAAGTGCAAGTGCACGTGTGGCTGCAACAAACACCCCCTTCACAACTGTCATTTAGGTGATGGCAGCCACCGCTTTTCCACTTTCCCAGCTGCTGGCCAGATGTGCTGCTGACCTCCTCCAAGATGCCCCATCTGTCCCTGCCCCAAGCCAAGATTATAGCAGAATTGTCCAAAAGCAGCCTTAATCCACGGCCACGTGGAACAGGCTACAATTTAGGGCTTTGTAAATTAGAAAGCCATACTGGAAATGCGTTAAACAGCCCATTACTACTAACCACTGCGCAAGTCACTGCTAACTGCAGCTATGCTGAGTGCCTGGGGATCGCAAAAGGGCTCGTGCTCATCGCTGCCAGTGCCAGTGGCTGCTCCCTAGGTCTTAGCTGTCCAAAAAAAACCTGCTCTGTCAAAAAAAAAGGGGAAAAAAAAGCAAAAGCTGCTTCATCTAAGTGCAAACCAGCTTCTCCATGTGTCCCCGCAGCCTATTCAGGTGGCCAACACTTAGGCAAGTGAGAATCTCACTACTATTTTGGCCTGAAATTGTTCCCCAATTACAGACAAGACAATGAATGTTACATGTCCAGATGGGTTTTGTCCTCTCTGCACCTTTTCAGCCAGATCTTATCCTAAGACAAGATCTGGTGCCATCACAGCAGGGTACCAGGCACTGAAGCCAGCACTCAGGGGTGGCTCAGAGGCATTGGGATCTGCGGGCTCTGGTGATATCCAGCTCTGAAACCGGGGCAACCTGTCCCTCCTGGTCTGCACCAGACCAAGCCTCCTCCTCAGGAGAAAAAGAGCCTCTGCACAGGAAATCTCTCGTTTGCAGCTGGTTTGGGTCCATAAAGTGATTCACTGGCTTCATCAGTAGGCACGCGACTATTCAACGCCTGGCTTTTTACGGCAGCCTTGGCTTTGGGCCCTGGTAGATCCTCAGCTCTATTTTATCCCTGAATTGTGCCCTACCGGTCAAATAAGGAAACACAGATAACGAGCCACTTGATAACGACTGACCAGCACGATAACCCATAAGCAGGGACGGAAAGGCATGGTTACTGCTAGCGAGTTCGCAGCCCGAGCTGGGCCCTAAGGACGGTATATTTTAATAACATCTTTGATGACCCGTCGGCAGATTGGGCAGCAGGCGTTGAGCTGCTTCTTCAGCTTAAGACCACAGGTGTTGCAGAGGCACATGTGTCCGCAGGTGTAGATCACCGTGTCCACCTCGCTGTCAAAGCAGACGGTGCATTCCCCATTCTTGCTGCTCGATGGCTCCGGAGGGGAGAACACGGGAGAGATGGGAGGACTCAGGGGGGAGCTGGGAGCGGTCACTGTAAAGGAGGAGGAAGAAACAAGCTCGTTCAATCCCCACGTTGGCGCAAACATGACTGGTAATTTACAACATGCACCGCCCTGAGGAAATTTTTTTAAGGCACTTCCTTCCTCAGCTGTAGCCTATTTTCTATGGCCAAATAAAAATCCCCATTTATTTTACCTACCTAATTGGTAGCACAAGTATTGCTCAAGCTCAACATCTGTTTTATACCGAGGGCCAAGTGCTACTTGCTGGGGCTTCCCCAAGCAGCGAGGCTATTTGCACACCCATCTCAGGGGACAGCAAGCAGAGCCCCGCTCTCCTCCACTGATGTCATGGGGCCATGAAAAGCTCCTCACCTATTCACTTTTTCTTTGAGTTATTTCTGTGGTTTCACAGCAGGTGTAATGTCTCCCCACTAGCCTTCCTTGCCCTGATGTTTTACACAGCCTGAGCATATGCTAGCGTGCACGTTCCTGCCTCAGCGCGCTGCATGCAGGGAAAACCGACGTCCTCACGGGTGACAAGCTGCAGCTCATCACGCTGCCCACGCTACCCAGCACCTCTGCCACCTGCGCGCCCGGGCTGAGCCCGCGCTTACCAAGCGATGACTCCGAAGCCGATGACGACCTATTCACGCTGAAGGCCATATCGGAGTCGCTGTCATACTGGGAGCCGCTGGGGGATCCTGAGGGAGAGACGGTCACTGGGCTGGACTGCACAGTGCCTGCAAACACAGCAGAGGGTGAGCGCCCGCCTGCCTGGACAGCCTCAGGTCTCGGCTGTCCGCGCCGCAACCTGGGCGCTCGCTGACACACCGCATGGCGACTGCTTCAGCTACGACCTACTGCTGCTGCTGGGCTAAGTGCTGCCTTCTACCAATAATACGGGATGTTACACGTGACTGCCTTGGTTGTCAAGTGCTGGAGCTTGTTATGCCATCATATAATTTCTGTCTAGTCCTTCAATTAGCTGAAAAATAGGTTATCTGACACCCATGATTTTGTGGTCATAGGTCCCTTCCCCGCAGCCCTAAACTCTCCAGCAAGAGCAGCCTCTGGTTTATCGCTGGCTTTTTGTCAGCATAGAGGCAGCTGGAAAGCACCTTGCTTTAAATGAGAAAACCTGTTCTACAAAGCTACCAAGATGAGATTTGTTGACAACATCCTTAAAGAGAGAAAAGGAAAAGCGCTGTAACGGGTCACCAGCACAAGTTAAAAAGAGACATTTGATAGCAGTGCTGTCAGCAACGCACACGCTGAAACCCCAGCTATGCTGACAAAAGCATCGCAGCTGCTGAGGCAGGAGGATATTGGCTTGGTTTGTTTATTAAGAAGCTCTTTTACACATGACTCTGAAAAGCAACCAAGCACACGCATATCCATCATCACCTCCTTCCCTGTTGCTTATTTTACATTTTCAGTCTCTGTAACTGGTGGCCTTAAATAGGCCACACACATCTACGCTAGAGCTACCGTGTCTCGCTCATTCTTGCTTGGGAAAGCAAGGTGAGATCAGGAGCTGCTTACTCACATCGGTATCGCTTTCCTCATGCCAATAGCACAAGCCAAGGCTGCTAAGGCAAACCCAAGCAACTGCACTAGCCACGTGTTTCCCGCTATCACATCTTTTGGCTGCACTTACCCAATATTTTGAGCTGGTTGATTACACCATGGATTGTAAAAAACACCCAGAGGGACTGTGAGGTGTCCACGCACATTAGCATTCCTCGGCTGGTTCCGTTCACCCCGTGGTGCACCTCTCCGTTCGGCAGGACCATGAAACTGAGGATGTCACCGCTGTTGAGGACGGGGAAAGCTCGATAAACCACCCAGTACTCCTTGCGGTCCAGAAGAAAGTCTGGATCTGCTGGGAGCTCATTTGTCCGTAAAGTACTCGGATCACAAGAAGTGATGCCAAATGAAAGGGCCCCGTAATATGGCAACCCAAGATGTCCAACTTCCACAAAGAGGCTTTCACCAATGTGCAAAGGCCGGTCAGAAAACACCAAAGTCCTATTGCTTTCTTGCCAGTTGGTGCATGCAACCATCCGGTCCTGAGAAAAGGTGACGTCAGGTCCACGGGTCGGGTGGAATCGCAGGTCTGTATCCAGGAAGGCCGGGACCCCCTGGGCTCGCTGCCGCCTGCTTGGGCAGCACGGGATGATGTGGTTATCTGTCGGAAGCCCCGGTACCCGACTCAAGTTCAGGTTAGCGATTTTGGCCACCACTTGGTTGTTCTCCAGTTCATTGTTATTGAAGTTGGCTGAATCATGGTTGCTCTGGGGAAGGCAAGTGCTGAGCCGTGCAGAGCTGAGACGGGCAGTGGTCATGGTCTCTGCAAACATGCTGTCTGTGAGATAAATCAAGGGATAAACAAGGGATGTTAAGCTCACGATAAAACTGGCTATTTTTACTCTTACTATTATTATTATTTCAGTCTACAGATTATCCAAAATCCGTTCTTCTTGGTTGAAAATCAATGCTTGGCTGCATCTTGGCACTAGCTGAAAAAACACATATTATCCATGTAAACTGAGAGCCCCTTTCACTGGTGAACTGGGAAATGCTGTAAACCAGTGTGGTCCTACAGCTTCTCAGGTGTGCCCAAGATGCCATAAATATTTTAGACACCATGAACTTGTTAAAATATATCCACCTGACTAAAGAACATGCCCCCTCACAGCACACTACCAGTGCTGATGTCTTTTATCAGCAAGTCGAACCATAGCTGCTATCTCAGGGGTGTTCACACCAGTGCAAAACTGGAAAAGCTGCTTAGAAATGGAGATTTTTAATTGAGAGTTTGCCATACAGCTACTTGCTGCAGGTGTTAGAAGAATTTTAAAATGAGTGTTATTTTCCACTTTCCCCAAAAGAGAAAACCAGGATGCTGGTTCTTAACTCAGTTTCCAGCTTTTCCCCTTGGCCAGCATGGCCAAGAAGGGATTTAAAGGCATGGGGAGGTTAGGGAGTAAGTGCCTTTCCCTCTTCCAGCAGCACTGCCTGCGGTTGTTCGGACATTTCTCTCTGGAGAGAAGGTATTAAAGAGCTGAGCAAGGTCAAAGCATATGGAAATGACAGCATCTGAATGAAACAGACTCCTTATGTTCCCAAAGATGGAGAAGGGTGAAGCATTCCAGCACCAACCCTGCCTGCTGCTTGGAGGAGAAAAATCACAAGGCTTTTACCAAAGAAGGTAAAACACCCGCACTGATGGAGCAGCTGTGGAGCACAGGCTGCCGGAGCCCCAGAGCCCACAGAGGGGAGGCCTCCGGCGTAGGCTTGATGGCTGGACCAGCTGCTGCTTGTGAGCACAGGGAATTCGTCAAGAACAGCTCCAAGAGAGGAGCGGGACACAGCCAGGCTTCATGATGCTGAAAGATGCACTTTGTGCATCTGCATTTTGGCTACATTTCTCATCTCTCTCCACAAAATGTTGGAAGGAGGAGTCAGAGAGAGGGGGAGCATCTGGTAAGACACTGATGCATCTGTAGTTAATCAGTTTGGTCCACAGGGTTGGCTTGGGACTTTGATGGAAAAATAAACCCAGAGCACAGGTGCTCTCAGGGCTCGTCTTTCACTCTGCTGGGCTGCCGTGGGCCAGGACTAGGGGAGGCAATAAGCTCAATTTAATTTTTCTAACTGTAATTTAATGAGCAAGAAGGAGTGCTGTGGTGAAGCAGCTGTACTGGCCAATACTGTGAATGTTCCTTCACTTCTGTGACGAGCACCAGAGCTGAAGCATGTTACTTTTGCAATTACAGGCTAAGCTACTGGTGAGGTTTAATTACACATTTGAGACAAACAGAGCAGGCAGTGCAAAGTGTTGTTTACGCATAGCATTCCTGACTGTAAAATAATCGGTACCATTTTGAAGATTATCCATCAGAGCTGTGTACTCACTAAACTAAGCATTTCACAGCTTATGGCTGGTGTCTATTCAGTGTGAAAACAGAAGCACCATCCTGGGCAGCAGGTGCAGCTTAGCCTGGGCCTTAAGAATAAATTAGCTCCTGGGAGCCTCCAGGAAAGGGGAGCACACCTGTGTTTTAAAAGGATTTCCTATGGTGTAGACCAATTGAAAGCACTCTAACACTGAATTCACTAAAAAAAAATCCATGCCTCAAAAGTCATAGAAGGCAAGGTCATCCCATGGCAATTCAATTCACTGGGTTGGGAACGAATTCATCCTCTCTTGCAAACTACCCAAGGGTTCCTTGTAAAACAGACAAACACCATCTGAATGCAGCAGTCTGCTTCAGGGCGAGGGGAGATGGGATATGGGAGGGCCAAGGACACCAAAGCACAGAGGAGTACCCTGGCATTTCTCCTCACTCATCACGCTGCCGCCAGCCCTTGAGCAAGCACACGGTGATGACCATTTGTAAGGGAAGAGGTACATGTGGTTACGGTTGTTGTTAAGCTACTGATCTAGGTGGGCATCAAGGCCAGGAGTTACCACGACCTGTACCACAAGACAGTGGGAGAGATCAAAGACAAAATGGCTTTAAGTCTATTGTCTAAAGGAACCAAATCAGGAGAGGGAGCGAATGTTACAATAACAGAGTGGGAATAAGTTTCTGAACTCAAGGTATGACACCCCTACTGCTCTCAGACTGCCCTCTCCCATGTAAAGCCCTCTCTGTAAAGCAGCATCATCCTGCAGCAACCACAGTAGCAGGTCTGAGCTCCACACACAGCTGGAGACACTTACACCACACAGTGAAGCTTTACATCTAGCCAGCCCATGGCTGCTGTAATGCACAGCCTTAGGACTTCCCATCTCTGACAGCTCTGAAATACACTGCTTTCTGGATCCCCGCCATGAGGAAAAGAAACACAGTTAATTTGAGGTAAAAAGCCAACAATAAATTAGCTGATCTAAGTGTCCCATAGAAACAATCTACTGGATAGATCATGCATCTTTTCTCCACAATCATGCCACTGCCTTGGTAGAAAGAACAACCAGAAGAATATGCCACTGGCCCAGATATGCACCTACCTAGTATTTGCACTTCATGGGTAATTCCGTAGACATCTATGAGTGCCCAGAGAGGACCGGAAACTTTAATACCACAGTGAAACAATATTGGCTCCTCATCGTTAATACTGTAGAAGACTCTCCCGTGACGGTCAACCCAGAAGGCCAAGATATTGTCTCTGACGGCAAACCTCTCTGGCAAAGCTTTGGCCCAGTATCCAGGCCGGGTCACCAGGTCCGGACAGGCGTACTTTGGTATGTCGTCAGAGCTCATCTGCGACGGGTCATGGATGGTGAAGCCAAACCGCAGGGCACCACTCCATCCATGGTGCACAGCCACCAGCTTCAGTCTCACTTTCTCGTAGAGGTGGATGGGCCGGTTGGTGAAGGTGACCCCATTACAGAAACTGTTCCTCCGAGTGGCCTTGCGAGAGTGAGCATCCAGACGCACGTTCTTGCCTTTGGCTTGGGAGTGGAAACGCGGCGGCTCCGTGATCGCAAGGACAGAGCGTCTCTCATGGCTGCTGTTGGGCAAGCTGTAGTAGGGGCGGCTGGACACGGAGCGGGTCTGGTGACTGGTGTCTGCAAAAGGAGAAAACACCAGCCCTGTTAGAAATGCTTCACCTGGTTTGTTCAGCCTATGAAACTTGCAGCCTGCCTTCTGCTGGCATTCCAGGTCGCTCTTTGTTACGCAAACTGACCTGCAGCTCCACACAAATATAACCCCAGGCGGGCACCTCTGGGTAAACTTTGGCAACCTACCTGCCCTTTTACACCCTGAGAAGCTTGACAAAAGTAATGCCTTTTTGCTTGGATCAGATGCATCCTATTCTACTTGTAAAGGTCTGATACTTTTGACTGTAACTCTAAGTTTTCTGTTTAAAATGCACATGTTGTTAAGACAGCAGCTTGGCTGAGAGTGGCCAGACTCATAGCCTCACTGCAAATCATGGTTGCTAAGATCAGAGAAGCTCAAGCTGAAATGTGATACTGATAAGATATAGATTTTTTTTCCTGCATCATGAAGCTCGTCTCTTCTGTCCCTCCATTTTTTAGCAGTGAAAAGGAGCTCTTGACCGGTATGAGCAAACCAAGGTGTTCAAAAGCTGGAAGACTCCCTCTATATCACCAGAATGTTCTTCCAAAGCTTTCAACCCAGCCCCTGGTTCTGATACCAGATGCAACTGGCACATGGAAGAACATTTCATCCTGCAAAGCCTCCCCTTTACACAGAACCTCCCATTTGAGCTCAAAGCACTTTATAAACGATGATTGTTTTTAGCTTCACAGCACCACAGATGGCACAGAAATCTTGCCATCCTCATTTTACAGATGGGAGACGAATTTATGGATGAGATCCTGCAGCATTTAAAGTCAATAGCAATTTCAAGATCAATTTCAAGAAAAGTAGATTTGCGGCCTACAGTAAAGTTCATACGAGCATGAAGCAGAAATGAAAGAAGAACAAAACCATTCAATCCTCATTTTTAGCTATTAGTTGACTGAGGTAGATCATCTCTTTTATATGGCCCGTAATACATGGGATCTTACTCCAGGCCTGGGATTCCCATGACCAGGATCACAACCATGGCCAGCACCACTGTTTTTCAAGCCCACCCTCTCCCACCCACCCTACCTCTCTTTTGTTTTGCATTTGACCTTGTAGATTGTTACAGCAAACCATGGAGGAAGGCCTGGGTGCTCCAAGTCATCCTGTTAAATATGAAACTGCATCACACGCACACACTTGTGTGAATGTTTTTTGCTGTGGTTGAAGCTTTAGAAACCGCCTGTCCGTCCCTTCCTTCAAGCTGCTTCCTCCCTGTGTCTGACCTCCAGCTTTGCTTCGTGTCAAGGAAAGGATTCTCTAACGCTTTCCTCTCATGGAAAGAAACAACAGAAGATGCTGGGAACTCAGTTTGGAGAGTTGGCAAGAGCTCCACAATTGTGACATCTCCTTACAAACAAAACCACATCAGGTAGGGCAGAGAGAGGCTGCGACTTGTGTTTACTGAGTTACTAAACCCTCTAAGCAACAGCTGTGCTGGCGAATGCAGAAGTGGGGACAAGAGCCGGATCTGGATGCAGGATCACCTCGCAAAATGTGGCCTCTGCGACAAGAGTCCAAGCACTACCAAGGCCCAAAGTCCCTGTTTCTACCAAAGGAAAAAAAGGGGGGGTGTCCTAAATTATCACAGGCAAAAGCAGCAGCTAAAGAAAAGGTCTTTTGTCCTCCCTTCATTTGTGCCACGCGCACGTGACACTCACTGCTTAGCACCAGGTCACGGCTGGGCCTGTCTGCGCACTAGTGTAAATAAACACACCTCAGCTCACCCTGCGGGGAGCGGGTTTCCGTCCGGCTGCCCGGGCCAGCCAGGCAGGGACCCTGGAGACAGCGGGAGCAGGAAACACCTCCTGGGCCGCAACCTCCTAGCCTGCAGGCGGTCACCTCTCCGCAGCAGCATCGGCGCTGGACACCTTCCCGCATCATCACCACGCTCCAGGACAAGGAGCTGGCACGTGAGGCCGGGCTGGCAGGTCTGAGCAGGCAGATGGGAGCTCTGCTCCGGCTGTGCTTTTCTGCACCAGCTTCCTGCTTTTCTTGCACCCCCCTGGACCCCTCGTGCAGTTCGGCTTGGGACATGGGTTAAGGCTCAGGGCCCAAGCGTGCTCTGGGACCAGGCTTCCTGTGGGGAACGCGCACAGCACCAGACCCAGCTGCCCGGTGTGGAGCAGCCCTAGCTGAATAATCAATTGAACTGCATTTTTCTTGGATGCTTAAAAATAGCCGCCCTGCAAAATGCAACGGCCTGACCTCAATGTCACATTGTTGGCAAGGGAGAGGGAAGAGCCTCTTCTTCCCGTTTTCCTCCCCGGCGTCACCAAAAAGCCCCTGCTTTCCACCCAGCACGTGGCATCCGCCGTCCTCCCGCACCGAGCTGCTGGGGGAAACTCCATCCGGAGCGCGAGCACCGCATTTTGGGGAAGCAGCGGCTGCCCAATGTGGCTTCGGTACCAACGGGCTGGTACCAAAGCAGCAGCAGGCCCTCAGTGAGAGCAGCGCCAAGGACGGAAAAGCAATTACCCCCGCGCCTGCTTCAAACACTGCTCTCGATCCACCCTGCCAGAGAGGAACTTCAGGGCAGGGTTGGGGATTTCGGTTGTTTTGTTTTGTTTTGAGTTTTAATCTTAAAAAAAAAAAAAGAAAAAAAAAACAGGAAAGCATATTGTGGCCAAACAATAGGAAATTATCCCAAAGGAAATGAATGGATAATTTATTTATAACGCCGTTCCCTCCCGCATGAACACCTGAGCTAGGGCACGGGTTTTACGCTTTCCTGCACTGGAAAAGCTCTAGACAAGCTCCATAAAAACACTTGTGCATTTGTACTGCGCTGAACTGCAGCTCCACTTCTACTGCTTTGCTCAGGCTCCAGTCCCTCTGTACCCACAAAACCTTCACCTCAGGGCTTCCCCCCTGAAGCAGCAGCCTGAGGACCTCAGCTGATGAGACCCGGATGCTGTAGGTAGGGGCTCCTCACTGAAACAAGAAATGCCTGGCGTTCAGTATTTCCACCCAGATCTTTTGAGGTGCCCCATGTGCTGCTCTAGCACAAGGCCAAGCTATGGCAGACCCTCGCTCCCGGCAGCAAGCAGAGATGCAGTTAACGCACATCTGAAACTTCACCTTCTCCAAAGGGCAGTACGTCTGTTTCTTAGGTCATGCTGACCTTTGGAGAGGTATTTTAACAACCATGCACTTTGCATTTCAAAAAGGTACAGACCCTGGATGAATTCCACATATTTCTTGTCGTTTCAGTTTTAAAAATCATTGTTTTTCACCCATTTGTTCTCAGCGTCAGACTTGCTGCGGCACTGAAATCCCACTGTTGGCAGCACACAAAATTTGCACCAAAGGCTCCTGAGCCTGGGCACAGGGCTGCTTGCTGGGGAAGCTGAACTTAAGCCAGACTTGTCCTGCTTCCGCTTGCACAGGCAAATGAAGCAGGAAAAATACCACGGAAAGCCCAAAAGTGAGGGCGGAGAGAATAACATTTGAAGAGATGAACGCTGTTGGAAAGAGCTGCGAAGGAGACGTCTTGATTGTGCAGGGGAGAGGAGCACCCTGTTCCCGTCGTGCCACAGGGAAATCCACGGTCTGTCTGTGCTACCTGTGCAACGACTGCCTCCAAGATGGTCCCTTAGTTAGAACCAACCCTTCCCCAAGGTCCCCTCTCGAGGAAGCCCATCACAGCAGAGGTGCTGGGTCTCCAGGCAAAGAAACCAGTGAGGTCCCGAAGAGCCGACTGGATAGAGCTCTTCACAAGGAAGAGCAGCTCCTGAGCACGCAGATGGAGCGCTCAGACACGCTGCTCAGACACATGGGGAGAGAAAATGCTGACAGGCAGCACGAACCCAAAAATCTACCCGATAACGCTCACTGCTCCAGGCACCGGGAACCTCCCGGTGCTGCCGTGTCTTATCTTTATGGGCACAGCTTTATCGGTGCCATTCAAACCGTTTGCTACTACAGTGGGCAGGCAGGTCACTGCTGCAACAACTCTGTTGAACATTAAACACGGCTTCTCCGGGGGCTGCAAACTTTTTTTATTTTCCAGGAAATACCACAACTCCCAACAGGTGGGGACACCTTGCTGAAGGGCAACGCACCTATGGAAAGCTCCTAAAGAGCCCTCATGGATCTTAACTCAACTGCAGTAAGGGGGGAGGCCCAGCTCTTGCCACATCATGCACCATGTGGCACGTATGGCTGCAGCACCTGCGGCTCTGGGCTGCTGGATGGCTCTTACAGGAAATAAAATATTAACAGGAAAATGAAACAAAATTCTGAGCTGATGCAATCTTATCTTTCAAGAACAGTGGCAAAGAATCTGCTCATGGACGTATTTAGTGTGCTGCTTAGATGTTTTTTAAATGAAGGAAACCTGTCCAAGAGCTCTCCGGAAAGCTTTAGTTTCACATCTGCCACATTCACCAGTGGGAATTTCTGAAGTAGGCTACTAAATCCACTATAAGGCTGCTACATTTTCAGTCCTACGCTAACTTAAACCCACACCAGCTGGAAAACACAACTCAACCATAAGTGCAGAGAGGCATCTGCAAGAGACCGTCAGGCGTAATCCTTTTGTCCGATACTTTTTCCCTGGAAGAGCAAGAGCCAGGCCAACATGGGCCGTTCAGAAGCAACTTGCTGCGGTTTCCACTTTGCTGCCACCGTTTCCTCTCTCCTGACGTGTCCTCGGGAAGTGAATTCGTGCGTGGCCGCTCCTCTCAAATTAAGCACTTTCTGTGTAGTGGGGAGCTCATACAAATGCAAAGTTCAACCACATCATTTAAAGAGCAGCACGCAAGAGAACAGCTCCCTTGACAGGAAAAATAACCCTAGGCCCTAGTTATCATGGTTAACCGAATGTCACATAATGACACTAACATCAGAGCCAGAAGACAGAAAATGCAGCTAAAATACCCATCTCTCTCTCCAAGATCCACCAGCTGGCTTCAAGCAGAAAATAAACCATGACAGGAGGACGACTCCATGGATGGAAAGTGCTGAGAGCAAATCTTCCATGACCCAGAACCGAACGCACAGCCCCAAAACACGGGGAAAAGCCAGCACTGCCCCAAAGCAGGCAGGAAAACTACTCTCTTCAAACCCATTTCCAGACCTGGTTGCTGAAGATGACACCTCCTGCTTCTCATACAAGGTTTGACTTTTCCTTTTGGAAATGAAGGCACATCTTTGAGTCCTCTCCAGCCTTTTTGCACTTGCGAACTGACCCGTTAGCCCAAATCCCTGGGAAAAGGGACATGAGTGGCACCAAGCGGAGGTGGTGCCCGCACAGCCAGGCTGCACGGCCTGCCGTGTGCTCCACCACGCTGCTCCCTTGACATGCACGTGGCTACAGCTGGTAGCAGAGGGCACGTGTGGGTCCTGCTGGGCCGCTGTTTTGTGGAACTCAAGAGCATCCCGGATCTGCAGCCAAAAACGGCAGGCAAGGAGTGAACATACCAGATGCTTTCAGAGGCACCAGTGCATATTTTTAAGGTTATTCTCATCATACAAATTTGGAAATCTGAAACACACCTCCAAATTGTTCCAAAATAATCAGAATGTGGGATAATGCTTGGCATCACTTTTTCAGTCTTTGTCATTGCGTTTTTGTTTCCTTTCATGGATATTAATGTCTCTTTGTCTTTGCACCTATCTCCCATAACAACACACCGAACAGTTTTCTTATGTCTTTGAGAAGTTTCCAGACCTTGGCCTTGTCTCAGGATTTTTTTTTTCCTGGGCTCAAGATACTTTGCCCTTAACTATACTATTTTTAACCATACAATTTTTCTTAATGAAATAACTCCTATCTTCTCCTGCAAATGAAAGACCACTTAAATATAAAGAGCAGAATAGTATTTGCTTCTCTGGAACCAAATGGCTAATATTCACTAGTCTATGTTATATGTATATACGTAAATATTATATATATGTACTAATACCTATGTATGGGTCTTCTGTGAGTCTGCACATGCAGCCAAGTCATTTATGCCAGCTCCAGTGCCTGTTTCCTGCTCATCCCTGCCATGTCCTCGCTAGGTGCCTGCACAAGCCTCGCTGCAAAGCCTCATCTCCATTAGAGGCTTTCAGTTCTCCTGAGCTTAAATAGCAGAGAATACACAGCAGAGAATAGCCTAGACTACACAGAAGCAAGCAAACCAGCAGAAAACATCTCCTCATCCCCACATCGTTGGTGAACCTGGGTCAATGAGTCTGCAAGTCCAGTACCAAATTGTTAGACTCAGTAAATTAGAGGGAGAGAGAGCAGAGAGAGATGGAGAAAAAGCAGAGTTCATGTCATAATCCCGGCTTAAGTCTTTCGGCACAAGTGATGAAAGCAGCTGTGTGATGGATGGGGAGCCTTGGAAATGGTGCAGCTTATTGTAATCCATTACACGGCCTTGACACTCAAGTCTGCCGGCTGGTGTCATTCGGAAGACCACGAGCCAAAGTCCTTTGAAAGATGGCAGGGATTTGAAAGTCATAAAATATGGGATGCAAAACTAGATGAAACTTTCGGCTACTGGCTAAAGATAAAAACATCTTGTCAAAAATAATCAGCCAGCCACTCTTACTATAAATAGTTGTTATCAGGAAATGTTGAGCTATGTCCTTACTAATACACTGCATATGCAAAGCATATGTTTTTATACATCAGAATAGCAAAGCTATGTTCCTTACTTGATGCATTGCATTTTTTTGCAAAATTCTTTTCTACTTTATAAAGTTGAGGATAATCTAGGAGAGCACAGGACTGCTTAGCTCACTTTATCTTTGAATCCTGTGCTCAGAGTTCACAATGCAGTTCTGGGAGGTGATCAAAACTGTGAGCAGTGCTGATGGAAACTAAGTAGCCGATGGCCATTGAAGCAATTCAACAAATAAATACTTTTGGGTTAGGAGACTACGCATTTTCCAATTCTAAATGCCCAGTTTCACAGCCAGTAGCCAAAGTGTGTATTTTTGTAATTTATTATTTTACTTGTTTTTCAAAAACAGTGAATAAAGTATCCTATATGTAGATGATTTACAGTTTGTACACATTCCTGCATACCACACACTTCATGGGACCACGAGAAATGACAACTATTGCTTTTTTCATGGTGGTTTTAGCACTGCTCAAATACATATTTTTTAATTGTATCAAGCGTATCTAGTTAGATACGCTTGATACACTATTCTAAACAGAGATATTCTTAACTTTACAGTATATTCTGTCTGACATTGAGCTAGTGTGCAAGCTCCCCTCTCCCCGCACCGCCCAAGGAGCACATAATGACCATTAATGCAAATAGACTCCATTTCTAGCAAACCTCGTTTCTTCTGACCAGCTGTACCAAGTCATCTGCACTGGAGATTTATAAATAGTGGCCATGTCATTCCAATGTTAATGGGTTTTAATGAAATTGGAGAATGAAATGCATTCCCTTTTAATATTCTCAGAGCAGCAATTTTATTCTATCCCCTTGCTTCGATGCAGGGCTCATGGAAAGAGCGTGGTAGCTTGGCACATCATTCCAACCAGCCCATCAACGTGTCGCTTCCAGCATAGGCAGGAACAAAAAGAGGGAAAGAATTTTGTTGTTCCTGATGCAGGAAACCCACCCATCCCCTACAGACACACAGCATCATTGCGTTGCACCAGGAGTGCACTTGTGAAACAGGAAAAATAAAAAGAGATTTGAAAGGTAACAGTGGTAATTTAGCATAGCTTTTGATTCCATTGTCCCCTGAAAACACCCTAAAAGCCAGTATTTACATTATCTTCACCACTACGAGTTTGGACTGTATACAATTTATACTTACTCCCATCCCACCTCCAAAAAGCCTGTTTGGAGAAAGGCCAATACATAAGATGTGCTGTGAAATCCCCGCAGGGATTTGTATATGTATCATACAGTTTTATAGCTGATTGTACTGTGTGTGCCTCACTTGGGCCAGGAACTGCTGTGAGTTGAGTGTGCTTTCCACACCCAATAAAAACACAAGACAACTTTCACCATAAGCACCAACATTTTTCAGAGACAGGGACAAGAACCACTCTCAAAGTGACACTACAAGAGCAGCAAGGCCTGACCATTCATTTGGGTTCTCAACTTTTTCTGAGAAAATGCCATGATAAGGGGAGCAAACCTGCTGTTTCCCTTTGCCTCCAATTTGCAGAAGCCTCTTTCATCTTTATCTCCTCTCTTCATAGTGGTTCTAAGGGTTTTTTGTTGTTTTATTTTTTTTCTTCCTCCTAATGAAAATTTCTATATAGTCAGAGGCCAGGAAAGAATTCAGCTTAAAAGAGACGGAGCTATTTCAGTCCAAACAGGGATGGATAACCAAATAGCCATTAGACTTAACAGTGGCACCCATACAGGGCTTTTGATCTGTCCTAAGCGAGCCACAAAACCACAGAGAAAGGGGGAAAAAAGGCCTCCAGGAAGATGTTCTTTCCAGCAGCCCTACTCCCAACATGGTGCAGCATTTTTTAACCTTGTCCACAGTTCCCTTTATATTTACACACAGTTTAAACAGTGATCTGGCAGAGACAGGGGAAAATGCTTTGGGAGGAACGCATGGCTGAGGAAGCTAAATAAAGAAGTGGCCAGGTCTTCAATCATCCTATATTTTATATATACAAAGGCTGCGATTCCACTAAGCTTTTCAGAAACAATATGTAAAGAATCCGAAACAGGGCAAAGGGATAGGGATAACTGGTTATAATTAAACCAGGGCGGGAAGGCACAGCTCTTCCACCCTGCCAGGCTAACTTTCCTGAAGGAATCCTAAAATGCAACGGGATTTTTGATGGTGGGCACCATCAAACCTTCTTGCCACCTACAGGACCTTGAATCACGAGCCCAGCTCACCCCAGGAAGATTATAAATAGGGTGAAGTGGAGACCACACATTTTCCCAATGGCTCCAAAGTCAGGTGAGCACTTGCAGCCCTGTTCAAGGACTTTCCTCATCTCCCAGGCCTCATGGCCCTTGAGCCCGAACGCTTCCCTCTGCTTTGTGTAGAAACACACAGAATTTGCTTCCAACTGCCTCACGGAAACAGATTTTTGGGGGGTTGCATCTCATCATTTTGCTTTCCTTCATCACTCTCATTCTCCCTCATCCCATTGCTTGATGGATATTTCAGTTGTTCCTCTCAGTAGGTTAATTCATTTCTGCAGCACAGAAATTAATTCCGGGCCCCTCCTTGCCCTTGCCCTGCTTGGATCTTTTTTCCTCACTCCTTTTTTCTCAAGTCGTCCAATGATGCCACAATCACACCACAATCTTCCATGATTTTTCTAATCTCATAACAGCTAACAAGCAGGATAATTTGCTGATTATTTCTGGAGTCTTGGATTTTTTTTTTTTTTAAGAGAGTTTTTTCCCCTCACCTCTTTTTGCAATAGCTATTTTTATGGAGGCACTGCCAACTGTTCAAACCCTGTTCTCTACTGGAAGATAGCATTTAAGTGAAGAACCAACAGGGTTTAACTACAGCCCTAACAAGACTGAAAAAAAGACGGATTTTCAGAAGCCAAAGAACTTGAACTCTGTTCATCAGAAGGAGGGCTCCAGCAATGGAATTGCAGATGGACAAGATGTCAGGGATGAAAACACCTAATACTGCAGAACCCTTTCAGATCATGAGCAAAATAATTCTGAATATAAGGATTCCTTAGCATTGCTTGTATTTTCTAAAATACTTTATTTAATCCTACAGGTCTTCTCTTGCTCTGAATATTTGGCATCCTCATCATAAACAGGCAGATACAACGTCACTCAACTAATGTGACAGTGTAATCTGTACAATGCCTAACCTAGGCAAGTGAACTACATAGCTGTTTTGAAACACATTACATTTTAAGAAATAAAGCCATAAACACTTTTTTTAAAAAAGACAAGTTTTCTCTCCTGGTCCAGAGACCGAGGAAAATGTTCCACTAGAAAAAAAGATGCTTTCCTAAGTCAAAACTCTTAAATGCATCATTTTCTGCTGAGCTCTAAAGCCAATTTGAGAAGAAGGTGGTTGTGCAACACTTGGCTGCTAGAAGGCTGAGATGTGAGATCTTTTTCCATTATATTTACAGGAATTCATAAAAGGAAACAAGAACCACTTGAAGACCTTAAACTGTCCAAGCAAAAGCAAATAGAGTCATATCATTACTGGACACACAATGATCTCAGCCCCTCATCTCCAGTGTCTTCAGCTATTTCCACAGAAGGGTTTGGACCCACACTGAGCAACAGGGGTATATCTTGAAGCCTCCATGTCAATCTTCCTGCCAGCAGGATTCGATCCCAGTGCACCTAAGTCAGGATGCTACTGCCTTCTCTTGCCCTTTGAAGCTTGCAAGGAAGAGAAGACAACAGCATGTGAACTGAAGTCCCTTGCTTGCTGAAGGTAAAATCTTCTTTTGCTCCTGTCTCCCTGCCCCAGAGGAAGGAGTTGCTACCATCTCTTGGGATGGGAATGTGTAATGTGAAACAAATAGTGCTATGAAAGAGACTGCACAAGGAGGAGGAGAAATAAAACACTAGGGTCCAGCACATGGGGCCACCTGCTTACTGCGGGGCCTGCCACACGATTCAGCTGAGCACATGGAGTCAGTAACTTCAAGAGAGTTTACAGTGGAGGTGCAAGCTCTTGTCAGTTTCGTAGCTGTTTTATGTTTTTATATTTTTCATAGGCCACTCACACCTATAAATCCTTCTGCACTGCCAAACCACAGGCTCCTGAGTAAGTTTGGGCTCAGAAATTTCAGAAATCCCCAATGAAACAGTATAAACAGCTGTCTGAATACGCCAATTTCCACCCAGATGGCTCTTGTTCTAATTAACAGAATCAAACTTTAATTCAGAGTCAGTCATTGGCCTTGTTTAGATTTACTTGGAAAAATACACCTATAAATCACATGTGAAAAACTGTGAGGGAAAGAATTTTTTCTGGCTTTTCATTTCATTTGGTAGAACAGAATTTTATTACCAGACCAAAAAAAAAAAGTAATTATATGTTGACAGCTTAGAGCCTGTTGTGGTTCCAGCCGCAGTTACGCAGAAGCAGCGGGGCGAGGGCTCATGTACACTGTCTTTGTGCACGTTGGAAACACGTGGCACCAACCAGCTCCAGGCTACATCTGAGACACATCTTCTCCCAAGAACTTCTGAAGCAATGAGTACCTGAAAATACGCTGAAAAGGGGATGCCAAAAGTACAGAAAGACTGAATTCATCTAACCAAGCTCCTGAGAAGAGACCCTTCATGCCTCCCCATACCCAATGCAGTTGCTCTCATGGGAACCATAGCTGTTGGGGGCTTACATGTGCCACCTCCACTCTACATCAACCCCATGAGCCTCCAAGCCTGCTCAGAAAACTGATGTTCCTGTGAAAATAAACCTCTGAGAATCAGCCACCATGAGAAGGGCAACGGGCAGGATGCTCCCCGAGACCCATGACATGCAGCATTATGGCTAACCTTGCTCCACCTTGCTCCCCAAGTGACTTGCTTCCATGCAAAGTCTGCTTGGATGTGAGAAGTCCCTTAAAGATCCACTTTTAAGTCACTCATTCATTGCAGCTCTCTGCTCCTGGCAGACAAGGGGAGAGGATCAGCTTCCCCAAAACTTCCCTGCTCCCTCCTGAAAACCACATTCTTCCCCTAGTAGACACATCCCGATATGCTCAATCCATCTTCTTCACCCAGGAATTGGCTTGAGCTGAAGCAAGCAACACTCAAGGTGTCTAAAAATAGCTTTGAAAAAATCAACTAAGAGGCAGTACCAGTGTCCACGAGCACAGAGCCCTGTGGGGGGCCAAGGTGACCGTTGGGTTGCGTTGTTGGATCGCCCCACAGCCCGTGTCCACTGAGGATGAGGCCATCCAGGCCCAGTGTGTGAGGCATGCGCACGTCACAGCACCTGTGTGGGCCTCCGCTGGCAGCCCTGACCACCCTCCCAAGTCAAGTCAATCACCCCTCACAGGAGAAACCAGCCTGCGGCCTGCAAGAGCTGCCAGCGGTGGGTGCTGCATTACATGGCAAACGTCAGAGGTTCTTGTGTGCTCCCAGCCTCCACAGGGGTGAAAACGGCACGGACAGTGGCCTGCGGACATGCAGTACAGCCCGTCCTCTGCCATCGCTCTGGGCTGCCCTGGAGCTGGCCCTCTTGCAGCGTCTCATCTCCTCCAGCCTCACTTTGGGGTGCACTTAGGGATATGCTGAAACCTGCCTGTTTCTGCTGCCCGAGCCCTGCCTCGAGCACAGCTGCGGGTTTGTTGCAGGTGGCACCTGGGGCTTGGAAAGAGCAAATCTCCTCTGATGGGGCAGCCTGGAGCAAGACTGGCAAATGCTCCCCAGTGCAGACCTGGGTGCGTCGCCAGGGCCGCAGCAGGAAGCCTCCTCACACACTCAAAAAGACCCGGGGAAGGATATTCCCCAAAGCTACATCTCTGCCCAAAAGGAGGGATGTCTCTACTGTCAGCTCCTCTTACTCTGCCCCTACAGAAACGTAGGCGACAGCTGATGCACCAAATGCTGATGTTGGCCCCAGGACAAAAGGACTACAAAAAAGACGGGGAGAGGTTTGAGGACCGTTGAGAGGCCAAGGCAGAGACGCAAGGTGTTGAGACTGCAGTGATTAATGACAGCGGTAGATGAACCAAAGTAACCACCCTGAAGCGATGCCCTAGCTCCAAAGAGCAATATAAACCCAGTAAAAGAAAACATCCTTAGTGCTGACCTACTTAACATTTCTCCCCTCACCTTTACTCCATTTCGATGAAGGAAACAAGGCTTGTTCAATGCAGGGCCATGCTCAGGGCACGGGAAGCAGTGAGAACATCAGGGAGGAAAACAGAATGATCAATACTCATCTAAGAAAAGCTTTTCCCTCCTTCTGAAATCTCCTCCTGTGGTTGCACATTTATTCCTGTTATCAAGGAAAACCTGGGAGACCATTTGGTGATGGGTTCCACTGGCATCCTCCTGCATCTCAGTATTTCCAGGAGTCCTTTTTTTGTGTGTGTGTATAAATATTTACTAATTAGGAATGCATACGAAAAGAGGGTTTGAAAATAGTTTGTTTTAAAATGGGAAGTGGTTTTGATCTCTCTCTAAGGAATGCACCTCTGCCCTCTTCTTAGGAGATGGTCAGCTGAATGCTGTAAAAGGGTAGAAAATATCATAAACATTTGCAGGCAGTTACGAACCAAATCTTTATTTTTGTTTTGCTTTTAAAACAGGCTTTCAATATTTTTAAGAGCAAGGGATATTGGAAAGGAAACATGATACCTCTGAAACTCAATTTTGAAAAATGGCTAATTTTAATCAAAATAAATTTTAGAAGAGAAAAATGTGGATGCTTCCCTTAAGTGATAAATTCCAGCTGTTTCACATGGGGCCTATGTTTCAGGGAGAAAGCAGTTCTCAAAGCAGCTCATTAACTAAACCTCACAGTGTCCTTGTGAGGCAGACAACATCTTATTCAACATACCCATTGCCAAGGAGAAGCAAAGAGAAGTGATTTTCCTAAATCCATTTTGGCAGCCTACAACAGAGTCAGAAAGAGTTCCAGTGTTCCAGCACCCCGAGCTGCCGGTCCTGCCGCCCTTGTGATGGGAAAGAAGCAACATGTCTAGTAGGGAAATGCTAGAAATATCAAGTTTCTTATTTAAGAGTGAAAAGGGCTGTTTTAACCAATTCATTAATAACGACTATTTGACAAAACAAGTTTTGGAGTTCAGTGTCTAACTACTCAAACTTTCATTATTATTCTCCTCTGTAAAATCAACCTCTCAAGATAGCAACTGTCAATCTGATTATTATGTAGTTAAATGAAGGGGAAAATATCTTGTTCTTGCTCACCTGCAAAAAATCTCTCTGTGCCTTGTAATTAGTTGGCTCTACAAATTTATTTTATATTCACTCGAGTTTTCCTTTCTAGATGTGGCTGGTCAAGTTAAACCATAAAGATTATTCATGGAAAAGCAATCACAGTTGGTTACTAGGATACAAAAAAAATCACTTAGTACATTTCTCCAATGAACATACACAAATTCAATAAATGATGACTTTCTTCTTACATAAACAGTAGGGTTGCAAAGACATTTCTTGGAACCCGTTAAAATAAATTAATATCTTAATTACTATGCAATAGCAAAACAAATAGAAATGTTAGCTGAGCCTTGCAGGTGAGCTGCATCCTTTGTCTAGTCACGGAAAATTATTTTAGACCAAAATAGGGTGTAAATGGGTGGCATATTCATTACTGCCAGTATCCATGTGCAGACATTGGTATTTGGCACGCTCACAGGTCTTTTCAACATGAATAATGTAAGCAGTAGGCTAAGTTAATTTGGAAGAGGGCATTCTTTCTTCAGAAGAATCTCTTCCTGGACAATTCCATGCATACAAAAGGCTTTCCATAAAGAGATCTGTCAGCAGGTCCCTGAATCTACAAGGTGAAATAAGAGAGAAGTTTTCCTGCATAGGGTTGTAGCTGTTAAGACCATCAATATAAGGTCGGCACCACAGCACAGGGCAAGAGCTGTTGCCGATGCTTAGACACTGTTCGATGTGCAATCAAATTAAGTCTGCCCCAAGACACTTAAAACACTTTTGGAAACACCACTCAGAACCAGGAAATCCATTCTAGATACTTAATAGGATTTAGTCATCTTGTTGTTGTTGTTGTAGCTTGTGGTTTTATTTTGCTCTATCCTTGCCCAGCCCTCCTGAATACCCCCAGCAGGCCCCTGGCACAGCTCGGCACAGACTGCTGTTCAAGGCTGTGAACACACCTGACAGGCTTTGATGGCTAAGATTAGCGTCTATAAACTTTAACAGAGATGGATTTCCTTGAAATTCTGATTTGTGAAGAGTCTGTCCTTCTCAGCCACCCTCTCCCTTTGATCACCCGGGCAGCACAAGCAGCGCTGCTCCGCTGCCGGCAAATCACACCGGCATCGGCATTTAAAACTGACAGAGCAGATGGCAGCAGGAGGTTCTGCCTCATACCTCCAAGACAACGTCTCCATTCCAGGATGGAGCAACCCAAATGCCCGGCATACTGAAATTCTTGCAAGCCTTCCTCCCTGCGAGCACAGGGAACCTCTGCACGTGCTAAGCTTCCACTCCCTGCCTGCGTGGGCTTCAGCTCCCGTTTTTTCGATGCCCTTGCTAAAAGGAGTCAAGTTGCCCATGCCCTGGTGTCTGGGGCTCCTCGACTCTCCTGCACACAAGCTCTGCAAGTCTCACTGCTTCTCCATCCCTACAGGGACCCTGCAGAGCAGTCCCCTCTTCCAGTGACTCTTTCACTCACTCTTGTTCCAGAAACCCTTCCTTCCCTTCTGGCCTGTCAGCTTGAACCCTAGCTGTGCCCTGGCAGCTCTGGCCAGGGAATATCGTTCCCTTTCTAAGAATGTCTCCCATTTCCTCTAGAAATGGCTTACTTTTGAGTCGTGAATCCATCACAAGGCCGACTATGTCCCAGTGCTTAGGTTATTTGTGAAAACCCAGTCTGTCATGGCTTTTCTTTCTTCACCATGCGGACAGCTTTCTCAGAGAGCCCTGGATTTGCATATCCCTGCGGCACGCTGTTTCCATCTTCCTGCAACCCAGCTCTTACTCAAGAAGCAACTGCAATATATACCATTTTCCTAGGTCTCTCTGCAACCTGTACACCCCATCCATGTTTTTACTCTAAAAAAGTCCCACTGGATTTGATTTATGCTAGGATTAGCAGAGTAGGCTGCATTCACCAGCCAGCAGCAGTATCCCAGGGAGCACTGAGTCAGGGAGCAGATCGGCCACTGATTATCCGATAAAAGTCGGGCACTTAAACACTCGTTCCATTGTGCAGTTTGTCCCCGTGAACCCCACATGAAAGCTATCTGTGTTTTTATAAACCTGCACAATGGAAATTGCACAATACACCAGTTAAGGTTTTTTATCACTGAAAGTGAAGCAACAGTCTAACAACTACAACACCGTTAGATCACGTTTTTCAAGGTTAGAAAGCCTTTCACTTTGCAGGATAAGGTAAATAAGAGGTGTTGCCGGCTCTCTGAGGAAAGCAGTTCCAAAAACCAATCTCTTTAACAGGTATTTCTTGGAAACACCTATCTTGAAGGTGACTCTAGGGATTACCTAACCCACCTTTCCCCTCTAATGGGACCATCTACTATTGTCAGGTTTAACAGATGAACAACAAACTTGTTCTTAAAGACCTCCAGAAATTAAGTTTACACATTCCACCAAGACTTGTGTTGTGAACCCCACCGAGCCCCCTTGGGAATGTCCATTCTTGGCCCGCAGTAACTTCCCTGTGGCCTTGGCTGGTTCCTCCTCCTTTCAGCAGCAGCTGTGGCTGCCGTCAGGACACTAGACCAGACAGACCTTTTGTCCCACTCACAAGGTCAGTCCTACATAGCTACATGGTGGTAGTCGACTCCTCTGCCAGGTCTGTGCACCGGGAAGCCTGGCCCATTCGTCCTGCGGGATCTCAGCCCCAGATGCGATGCAGATGCCGAACATTTCATGTGACCAAGCGAATGGTCTGTACAATAGTGCCAAGTTCAAGACCCCAACAAATGGCAATTTCCCCTCATTAGTGATTATGCTTTCAACCTTAGCATCACACAGAGGAGATAACTTTTGAACCCTACTCCATAAATTACAGAACATGCTAAGCCTAAGAGCCAGTGCCCCTGATGAGACCAAAATAGATAACAAACTCAGAAAAGCTGTTGCCACAGTGTTAGTTATCTCTGAGGGGAGAGAGATAAACTTGAATGAAATTATTTCATTTCAGCTCCCAAACGGGATATTCTATCTTTTATCTTTGCCTTGTCAAGCAGGGTTCAGCGGTTTTAACATTCTAGTTATGTAGGAGGGCAAAAATCAAACAACTATTTTTCCCTGACATTTGAAAACCTGATGGAAAACTTTCAGGGAAATTCTCTCTTGATTGACTATCTTTTCTGTGCTGTTACATAGGCTATGAAAGAGAGAGATTTGCTTTTATGTAGTCTGAATAGTTATTTTCCCATATAGTCATAGGATATTATGCCACCAGGAGTGCAATCACAGGAAAACCAGAGTCATAGACAAATGGATGGTTAAAATAAGAGAAATCCTAAAGTAAAAAAGTCTCATTATTATGTAAATATCCACAGAGAAGCAAGAATCCAGAGAAAACAAAATCTGCTATATGCAGCTACCTAGCAGACACCTCTGTAAACACAACTGTGTCCATTTTTTCATTTTAAAGAATTGGTAGCTCTTAAAAATCCAGAATGTGATTCCTCTGACATATGGAAGAGCTTTGAAATGTAGTTAAATGGCTTTTCCTTAAGGATCCTCAGCTGTAATTCCCCCAGCAAGTGAGGCATCATCTCTTATGTCCTGGTGGTGTAGCAGGCAAAAAGTAATTTAAAAAGGCTTTGCTGGAGCAGGGAAAGGGACTTGGTCTGTTCTGCCCAAGGGGAGTTCTCCCAGCTACAACCAGAGGTTTGAAAGAATTGGGAGAGAACAAACTCCTAAGAGGAAAACAAGCTTTCCCATCACAACGAAGAGGCAAAGATCTCCCTGAACACAGAGGAAAAAACAAATTAACAAGCAAGAAATCACTTCCACCTCCCTCCCTCCTCCCCAAGCCCCGCTGCACCTGCTCGGCACCAGGAATTTCACGTTCCAGCACTCGCTAATTGAGACAACAGGGCACCCCAGGCTGAAAAGAGAAGCTGGCACAGGTTTGCCAAGATGCAGCTTCCAGGCAGACATCTCCATGCCAGTGATCCATGCATTTTAACACATGGCAAAATGCTGTCAACAAGGAGGACGAGGATCAACCCAAGGGAAACGGCACCTGTATCACCTAGGCAGACACCTGCCCCGTGGTGCGTTTTGCTCCACAAGTGAAAGGGCGGCATGGGCAGGGTTTTGGAGATGGCAGCACTAAGGGCATTGGGGCCTCCAGAAGAGCAACTTAGGGGGGTCAGATCCAGAAGGTACCAGGGTGGGGAAATGGTCTCAGTGAGAACCGGCAGAGAAAATACAGAAATGCTTTTTGAGCAAAACTTCCCCCAGCTGCTGCGGAGAGAGAAGCGTCCCTGAGGCTGGGCAGCTCCCGGCTGCCGGGCCGCCTGGGCGCCCACCTCCCTCGGCATCTGTTCCTGCGCGCACACGTCTGCCCTCCAGGCAACATCTGGAAAACAGTTCTCCAGCTAAGCACCGTTTTGATGCCAGGAAGCCCCAAACGAGCGCATGGCCAAGGAGCTCATTAGGCACCGGGAAGGTACCCGCCGTGAGTCACCATGGGGGTTTGGCTGCCGCAGCAAGGAGAGGCTTGGAGAGCCAGACTGCTCTGAGAACGTCTTGGGAGACGAAGCCAACGGAGAAGACGGGGGGACGGGGGCCTGAGGAGAAGACCCAGAGGAGCCAGTCTGAGCACAGCTCCTGCGTGGGGACGCGGAGTTGGGCCTCGTGTCCCCACGGCTCACCCGGGCCGCGCTGTGCCATCCGCGGAGCCATCCCAGCGGAGCAGCCCCTGCTCCGGCTCTGCCCCTCACTCTGTAAACACCGGGATGCTGCGGAGCAGAGGTTTCCTTTCAAGGCGAACGGTGCTGCAAGGATTCTGCCTACCCCACAGCGCCGCTGGGAAGCTGCCCGGGCCTGAGCGCCAAAGAGGCGGCAGATCCCCAGGACCCAGGGGTGTCTGTTCTGCTCCAATTCAGAGGCCGGTGAGCATGATACGCAAGGCGGTTCCTTACTAGAATGGGAAGCAAGGCATAAACTTCAAAGAAGTGACTCATCCTTTTCATGTCAAGCAAACATTAATGCCTGCACATTCAAACTTGACTGCCTGAAGTTAAACACCTTAAAGATATTTAAGGACCTAGATATGTTGTCAAATTATAACATGCTGGGCAGGAGTGACTTCCTCAGGCCATAGTACCTTAACACTCTTTGCATATATGAGTTTTTGCATATATCTATACATGGGGGTGTGATTTTAAACACCTTTGCTAGGGTCAGGCAGTGACACAGCGGTCCTGCTGACTTGCAGCAATTACCCAGGATGATAAAAATGGGGAAAAGCACCATCTCCTAGATATCCTGCCTCTTAGAAAAGCAATTTCCCCCTTAGAGTGCAAACATGATATAGAGGAGGAGGCACTCGGATAGCTCTGTGTACAAGAGGGGAGAGTAACAAAAGATGCTTTTGCTTTAATGACACACTTGGCAACGCTCTGCGTGTGTCGGGGAACACAGCAGGCCACAGGGCATGGCACACGGCTCCACTTGGGACTGTCTGCACGGGTGATGCCTTCCTGGATCCACGCACAGCTGCTTGCCCAGCCTCATGCCATCGAGATGCCAGTGGGAGCAGGGAATGTGTCGTGCCAGTTGGCTGCAGCAGCACATTTTTGGGTATGTACTGTGCAAGGCGGTTTAAAGATAGCCCTCGATATATGATCAACCTGTTCCAGCTCTAAATCACGCTGAAGGCTGAGCAGTTTCACATGTTTTTCTTTTGAAGAGTGAAAAAGCATAAAGTAACAGGAAAAGCAGAAAGTTACAGGGAAAAAAAAACAGCAAATTAATCTATTTCTGCACTTGTGTGACCTTTTTCCTGGAGACGTTTCATGTCTGCATGTTAATTAATTAACTCTCGTATCCCCGTGTGAGCCAAACAGTGTTTTTTACCTCCCTTATGCACAGAGAGACAGGGCAAGGCGAAGTCACCTGCTCAAAGGTCAGACAGGGAGTCAGCAGCAAAAGCAAGGACAGGCTCCAGCGATCTCACCTCGTGGACCGAGCGAGGCGTGAAAACAGACAAAATAGAGTTGTTAGTGAGCAAGGTTTAACACCTGTAATCATCGCATTGAACCAAACCCAAGCCCACAACTGGTCTGAACAGGTAGCTTTTTCACTGAAACCAGAACAACCTGAAGTGTTATTTTGTAGTTTTGTTGAAGTCACGCTGGAACCAAACCAATTTATTGAATTAATTCTCTGCTCACAGTGCTGGTAACTCCTCCTACAGTGTATCATTAGCAACCAAAGGGGAAGGAGGGATGAGAGAACAAATCAAAACAAAAATGCTCCTTGAAGCTGAGCTTTTACCCTGCGATAAGGCAGACAGACTTTCCTCCACTTTGGCACTAATATCATGCAAAAGAAGTGTGTATATTATGACAATGGGCATCACTATTTTAAAAGAGATATGCAAAAATATCACTGTCTCTTACCCACAAACTATAGATTCCTGCTGTTCTCCTCTAAGTGGGACCCTAATCATCATCTTTTTGCCACTGACACTCAGGAGGAAGCACCAGCCTGACAATGGTCTAAACTTGGGATTGCTGACCTGATGAGAAAGGGTTAATTATTAAGCTCATCTTCGGAAAAAGGCAAAATAATTTCTCAAAAATAAGAAATTAAAGCCATTTCTCCAAGAACAAGCCCCATTCTCCCTTGTGTTTACCAGACACAAATGCCAGTCATACTTGGTATTCCTCACAGTTGTGAGGAAGGCAGTGGGAGAAGCATTGCAATCAGATCCCAGGCGGATTCTTAAAAGTGGATTTGGCTCCTTTGCTAAATAGCAGCAACCCTATTTGGGCTGAGATCAACAGCTGGGACCCAAGGGCAGGTTCCTTGCTGGTGCTCAGGGTGGTGAGGACCCGCTGCCCTCCCTGCCCTGCACAGGCGCTGTCCGTCTGTCCACAAGCTGCGCGGAGCCTCCTTGCACCCAGCATGCGATCCCAGCGACCTTCCAGCACCTTTCAGCTCCATGGAAAGGCTTCTGCAGATCAGGGGCCTGTTAACCTCTCCCTTTGGCCTTTTGGAGGAGCAAATGTCCACAATACCGCTAGGCTTTCTGCTTCTTCAGAGGAGATTTCATGCCCTCACCTGTTTGCAAGCCCCGGTAAGGAATGGTTATGGAAATGCATTAAACTGGAGCAATCAGCGCCATCCGCTGAGGAGTGCAGACATGTGCTGCTTGCCGGCTCGCTAGCACAGCTCTTCAGCCCCATCACCGCTGCCAGCAGGCACCGTGTCACCCAGACCGTGGCATGCGAGGCACCAGCCAGCAGCAGGGACGCAGCCTCCCAGCCCGCTCGGCAGGCCAGGACAAGTCCCACCCAGGGACTGCAATGTTGCAAGCCTAGTTTATCACCTACGGGAGGCAAAAAAATGGCATGCCTCAATAATAAAGAATTCACTCTTGCTTAACCACCTGCCCACAAATCATCCCGAATAATGGGCGAAACATCTACATCCGTGCGTAAATTCACTCCCTCACGTGCTCCCACTGGAGATGGAGAAGGGTCAGAACCAGGCAAGCAGAGAACCGACGTGGCTCATCTCAGCTCACCCCACTGAGGGACCGGGCGCCGCGGCTCCCCTTGCCCCTCCAGGTCAGAGCAGAGGGAGGGAACCAGAGCAGGGCTCCATTTATCATTTAGCTGTCATCTAGATAACAGCAATTTCCACCACCACCTCAGGACCGTTGTTAAGCGTATCTGACACATCGCAGCTCTTTTCCATTCAAATGCCTCCTCAACCAGTTCAAATATAGAAGCTGCCTTTCATTATCCCCAGCCTATTACTCATTTCAGTATCCTTCCAGTTAGAAACCAAGCTGCTAGTCGGGCGATGCCTTCATGCGCTGTGTGCTGACCGTGAGACCCTGGGCACGCACGAGTTTCCCAAGCTCCCCGTAGCAGTTTCTGCAGCATCAACAGCATGTGTTCTTGTAGCATTAACTGGAAATGTGGTCAGAAAGGGTGAGGCTGCGCAGGATTCAAAGATGCAATAAACCCATAAAGTCCATCCCAGTGAATTTATATGTAAAAATGAGCTGAGTTGTGTTCTGTAGGATTTAAAAGCAAATTGTATTATTTGAGAAGAATGTTTACATTTACATGCAAACTCCAAATTGTTGATTGATTGGCTTTTCTGTGAGCCAAATAATGGATGTCTTCCAGATTTTTTCTACATGGGATCAGAATGGAAAGACCTTTTCCACCTTCAGCTATGCATGCTGAACAAAATGATAAAAAAGGGAGCGACAGCTACATGCTTCTACAGTGAGTAAGAAGTTTAACACAACAGGGTGACAAATTTTAGATTAAAAAAAAAAAGGAAAAACTACTGCAGCCTCTGGGACAGGGGAGAGAAATTCCTTTCTTACGAAAAATGAGAGTGAAAGTTCATTGCTCAGTCTAACAGGGTGAGAGAGGTGCATTTTAGATATTTTTTTCAATAGAGAGAGGAAAGACTAAACTCTGATTGATTACATCTGAGTAACTCCAAGCAACCAAGACATTTATAAATAGGACTTCATCCAGCAATTCAGCCCTTAGGAAAAACTTGATTATTTTCAAAACAACCAGACCAAAAAAAGTTCTAAACTTGCCTCTCTCTATAATGACTTTTGGATAACGAAAGACAAGAAATACAATCAAGATCAATATGAGCAGCCACACAGAAAATTACTGATTCGTGTCCAACTTGACAAAATACATGCTTATAAACTTTAAAAATGGGAACATCCAACATTTTTTACGTTGTCTTATGTTAACTTTAAAAATGGAAACATCCAACATTTTTTACGTTGCCTTATGTTAACAGCCTCTTTCAACTATCATTACTCTGTAAAAACTGAACCCAGCTGAATCTGGAGAAGAGACATTTTTCAGCATCTTTCAGCACATTAGCAAATAGTGTTCGAGTGTCCTGGTTTTTGCCTTGCGCAATTTGACAAATGTTTGCAAATGGACTATCCCCAGCAAAGCAATCCTTTGTAGACAGCTTCCACCTGGCAAGACATGCCTGAGACTTCCTAGGCCACTCGAATAACGTAGGAGCTGGGAGGTCTCCATAAATCAGGTCTTAAGTTTTTCCATCAAAGTTTTCCTCTTCCTCAAGAATTTTCGTAAAAGTACCACTAGGATCCCTTTAATCGCAGAACTGCGGCACAGCTGATGTCATCTCTTTTTTTAAATTCACATGTGTAAGGCTGTGCATGTGAAGGCTGCTCAGGAAAGACTGTTCTAGCAATAGGCAGAGAGGCTGAGCCAACCCTTAGGCTCCTGTAAAGGAGCTCGCAGCAGCATCCCACTTCTCAGCAGGTTCAGCTATTTTTTTCTTTGGGAAGTACCAGCCTTACAAAGTGTCCTCCTCTGACCCAGGGATCTTTCCACTGCCCTCTCAGCTCTTTGTATGTGAGCCTTGATGTTGCCTCTGGGCTGAAAAGCCTGCAGACAAAATGAATTTTCCCCAAGGTCACGCACTCCTTTCAACGCCTTTATTTGCCGGTTTGTAAGGTATTAAATAATGTGCAAACTTACAGTGAAAAGAGGTAATTTCCCATATGAATGTAATAGCGAGATGAGATGCATAAGCTTTCAGCTAGAAATCTAATCACAGGTTCATAGCTAAACCACAAGTCTAGAGGCTTTCTTTTGTGCCTTGAAGGTCCTAAGCACCCTCTCTTTGCGAAGACAATATAAGGCACATCCAAATGCAAATCTATTCCTCTCTTTATTTCTATATTCAGCTCTCTGGCTGATTACAGGGAGCCATGTGTGTGTGTTCAATAGGTCCTCCAGCTTCTTTAAATAAGTTTAATAATACCCTTTTCATTTATGGGAGCCCAAAATACAAAGGATGCAATACAGGAACTCTGCAAGAGGAGAAAGGAAAGCAAAAGCAAACTAGCTGAAGATGCAGGCGGGCAAGGGCTCCGTAATTCAATACTGTTGATTCTATAGAGACCAACAGCTTTTATTATGCACCCAGTCTCTGAAGAAGAAAAAGCGCCACGACTCTGAACTTGAAAAGATTCAGCACATCTTGCGTGTGAGGGCAGCGTGCTCCAAAAAGGCAGTTTCAAACCACGGCACTCTCGCAAATATTTCAGCCCTGCTTTCAAAGAGTTTTTCCTCCTGCGACTCTAACAACTAACGCCTCGCTACACAGTTGCATGACAGTCAAATAGGGGAAGGGGGATTAAAGAAAGCCCCTGAAAGGGTTGGATTGAAAGGCTGGAGATCACCAGCGGCAACAACAGCTCCGCTTCACCCTCCTCTTGTTGCTCCCGCATCGCGCAGGATCCACCGCGGCCGCGGAGCATCACCGCGACTCCCGCTGCGCTTCAGCTTGCAATTTCCCGAAGCGAAATTCGCCGAGGGGACAGACACACACACACACTCCTCGCCCGGGAATCACGCGTCCTGAGCGCACCCCCCCCACACACCCGTCACGAGTTTCGGGGTCTCTGCGAGGCCAGCGCCGGTACCTGCCAGCGTCTTGTGCACCGTGTTGCCCATCCCTCGCCTCGGCGCGGTGGCGGAGCCCGGCGCTCCGCAGGGCCATGGACAGCGCCCGCCTCCCGCCGCCCGCCGCCCTCCTCCGCCGTCGCGGCCGCGGGAGAGGAGCCAGGGGAAACGCGAGCGCCGGGGCCGCCCCGCTCCCCGCCAGCGCCGGGACGGCTCTGTAACAAAGGATCACGTTTTTATTGAACCGGTTTAAGACACAGAGTACAAATGGATTAACAGAGTTAAAAACAGCTCCCGCGGGGAAGCCTCACAGTGCAAAAAAAACCCAACAAACAAACGACTTTGTAATCTTTCCAAATAATTAAAAAAAAAAAGACGCTTTCAAGAGTTGTTTTTACCTAAAGCCAAAAGTATAAAAACACACGTTTATAAATAAAAGGGGAGGGGGTGCAGTTTTTTTGTTTTTTTGTTTTTTTTTTTTGAACCGGTGAAAGGAAAGAGTAGCGCTGAAGACTACATGGAGCATCACCTTCGGGGTGGCCCCTGTGGCATACGCAAGACATGCAGGATGGACATGGCTTATTCCTAGGGCGGCTGCCCCGCGGGCCGCACTGAGCGCGCGTTACAGCGGGGCCTCCCTACGCGCGCCGCGGCCGAGCCCGCTACGGCGCCGCGTACCGCACTCTGCCAAGTGCCGGATAGGCCGGGCTGCGCTGGAGAAGGAGCCACCCGCTCGCGAGCGCGCGAGGGCTGCAAGAAGACCTGTCTCTACTGTTACCTTAATGAGGTTTCTGTCATTTAATATTGCGGATGCGACACATCCAATGCAAGGGGGAGAGGACGGGGGGTGGGGGGGAAATGACCTTATACATGCATGAATTTACCAATGGTGCTTAAATACCTGTATTTGATTTCTTATATATAGTTATATACACATTCTTTCTTTAAAAAAATTAAGTTTGTATGTTTTCTACTCCTTTAGAGAAATGTCCCGATTCCTCTGAGGTGTGAAGAAACCAGCAAAACGCATGGGGGGGAGCGCGGGGTCCAGCGCTATAAGGCCTGCCCCAACCATGACCTGGGAGATGCTGTAGAAAAGAGGAGATGACCTGAGAGGGGGCGCAGGGGAAATGGGGACTCCTGCAAGCGCCCACCCGCTGCTGGGCGCTGCTCGGGCATGGGGAGGAAGGGGCGACCTGCCCGTAGCAGGAAGGGGCAGGCAGCAGCTGCTGCCTTCCCTGCTTCCAGCAGCTCCTACCGCGCCGCTTTGCAGGCCAGGGATGAACCACGGTTCCCTCAGGCTGGGTGATACTATTTACAGCTGAGATGAAAAACAACTCCTCTGGTTTCGGCCAGGACTGCTGGACAGGAGGGACAGTACATATGTAAAGAGAAGCACAAATAGGTCCAAATTCTTTTCACGATCTTTGTTAGACTATCCACTTGTTAGAATACCTGCCTGGTTGCACCTATGCTAACAACCACAGGCAAGAGCAAAAGAAACGGATTCAAACGTTACCTCCTCCATCAAGCTGCTTTACTCCCCAGGCGGTTGCCATTCAGTATTTTTCTGCCTGACCTAACAGCCAGCTTGCAGTGAAACACACTCAACCAGGGGTAACCAAATATAACACATTCATGCCCTCTTAGTGCTGGAAGATGATTTTCTTTTTAGGAATATTTCCTATTGCCAGCAATAGGAAGTCATCGAGGAAGAATCAGTTGCATTCTCATCTCTCTCATCAATCTTGTGTCACTATCATCTTCTACTACTCAATTTGTAACATACATGCCTTGGGCAAAGAGTTCACAACTTTGCCTTTAAAGAAACAGCTGCTTAGAGGACAGCAAGAAACACATCTGTACAACAACTAGTCAGCCCATTCTGCAACTACCAATCACCAACTCTATCCTAACTCTACTTTCCTGGAGCCTTCGTGTACTGCATCTTTTACAGATATTGGCCAATGGTGTTCCTCAAGCCAACATTAGGTCTACCTCTAATCTATTTTCCTGAATGTCCTACATCTACTACTCTAATTTATTTCAAATTACACTACCACCCCCCAACTAATCTACTTGCTTGACACCTCTCTTACCATCATTCTGATCAGTATCTAGCCTCAGCTGTTGCCGTTTGCAGCCTTGATCACAGGCAAAATCCATTCCACAAAGCAAAACCCCCCTGATTAGTATAAAAAAAAAAATCAGATTTGCTTCATGCAACTTATTTCCAAGGCACTTTATTTCAAATCTCTCTATGTGAACTTTGCTGCTTGTTGCTTTTCACCTTGATGAGAACTGTAACATGATCTGTTCATTCCGGCCACTCACTCTCTTGTATTATCTCTGATCCCTTTTGTCACTACCTTATACTTTAAGCAATAAAATGGAATAAAATTGCACGGGGAAGTAATATAAAACACCCTCAAACCATTACCTTCAATACAAAAAGATACTTGGTTTGAAGGGACTGCTATTTTACCTGAGTGTCTTGTGGCCCCAGCACAGCAAAAAGATTTCTGTGTACTGGGGACGTATGTTCACAGTCTGAAAGTGGATGAAGAAAAAAAAAAATCATCTCAGAAGCAAGCTCGACCCAGACCAACTCCATCACACGTGCCACCATACATCCCAATCGCAGCACCTCCAGCATACCTTTCACTCAAGGAAACTCCCAGAAAATTCCTCTACTTTTCAGCTTGTCCTCCTTCGCTCAACCTCTCTCTTCAAGAGACGCTGTCCATGAAAGCCAGCACCTCACCTAATTCTGCACAGTGCAGTGCCGAAATGGGACTTTTAAAGTTTCAGTACAGCTCCACAGAGGAAAGGTTAGCAAGAACATCTGGCACATAAGATTAGCCAGGCTGAAATTAAGAGGTGGAAGTAGCTGGAAAGCTCTGGAAGTGCTCCCCATGCTGCCAAGCCCTGAAGCAGCCAGCAGCCATGACCAGCCGACAAACCTGTGGTGGGAGAGCAAGAACAGCAGATTCCCCGAGCCCTGGAGTACGCTGAGGAAAAAGGTCACCCAGCGCCAGCCTGCCCTGCAGAAAGGCAGGCTGCACTGCAGAGCTCCAGGCACAGGAAGGCAGGAAAACCAAGTTAGTCACCAGACAACTTCAGAATACCACAGGGTTTCAAAGAATGGCCAAACCAGCCATCCCAATAATCTAACATAAAACTGCTTTAAGCCTTTAACCTGTGGAACAACATATTGCCGTCTGGCCACCTTTAAGTGACTTCCATGGACACACAAACGTATTCCCTTACCTACTGAAAGCTTCAAGCTTCCTTGCATTCTTCTATAAACTGGAATTGTACTGCTCTGCCTCCAATACAAGAAACAATGGAGATGGAGGAAGAAATAAAGCAGTCTGTATCTATCCCCACTGCAAGAAGGAGAGGGAATAAAGGGGAAGGTGCTAAAGAGGTTTTGGTTTTTTGTCCCCCCCCCCCACATTAGCTTGTCACCATCACTAGACAGTTTAAGCGATCAACGTTGGCTAAGTCCCACAGGTTGAGAAGAGTATTGCACACAAATATAAAGGGGGAAGATTTTCTGTTTCTCAGTCAAGAAATTCATGAAAAAGTTTGGGAGGAAAAAACGGTAGTAAACACATCCCAAAATATCTTGTTTGAAGTCTGTGGCAAGACCATTTTCTGTGGGTAGTTGAAATAGTTTTACAAAACGTAACAGAATCCCACCATTCTTAGGATGTAAATATTTTGCTGCTTTGGAAAAACAAGAAGAAAATATTCTCCTATCAAGACAGTGAAATCAACATATCATATGAAGCAGTATTTAACCTAAAGATTTCTAACATCCAAATTTAAGCTGCAAGGGATGGAAAGCAGGTCTTCCACATCACTTCTTAACAAATAAATCATCATTCCCAAAATTTCCCAGAGTCAGGGTGATATTAACAGCCAATTCCTAATCATGAAAAATGGCTCAAAAGAACGTTCATATTTTCATCTACATCCCTTTTCAGAGCATCTGCCGAAAAATTCAGTATATCAATATAATACCAAATTTCAGGCTAAAATTTCAATCCTAATCTTATTAAATAATCTCCAAAGCTTGGTCCAAGGGTTGCAGAATTCTCCCCTGGTGAGGTGAACACAGATAAAATACTGTGTGGGGACTGTCCTTGAAGCAAGAGAAAAGCAAGCAGGGTAGTCATGACAACAGTAGAATTTCTGCAGGTACCAGACTCAGGCAGGAAAAGAAAGATGAAGACAAGATTTAAGCAGAAAACAGTTCAGTAATTGCACAGACACTCCAGCCTGTATCCCTCTTGGGGGTTTATAATACAGAGATTGTTTTTCGCTGGGATATAGCAAAGGAATTGCCTTTTAAAGGACAAAGGAAACAGCCACAAATGTGACAGAGCAACAGTCAGAAAAATAAATTAATAAATAAACACATAAAAAGTCTGCTTCTGGATTCTGATGAAACCCTGGTGTGGAAAGGATTGGATTCACTTAGACTCCTTTGTTTTTAGTCAACAGTTCAGAATTTCCTTAGATAAACTGGATTTTCCTTTGTTTAAGTGTCAAACATCCTGACATCCTGGCTATGAAGAAATTTCAAAGAAATTTCTCCAAACTCCTCTTTCAAGACTTTGTATAGAGACAGGAAATTGTAGAGCATGGGAAAAAATATTAAAATTGTGGCCAGCACACTGCTAAGAATTAGAGCATTTCACTTGTTTGGGCTTGAGGAAGTCAAATTTATAAAGGCCTCCCCACCACCTCTAGACCAGCATGATGGTCCATTTGTCCAAGGCGCCTTCTGTGCTCCTCCTCCTAGGATTATTTCTGGGTATCCACAAACAGCTGAAAAACACCCCTTTAGAGTTTTTTGTCCATGCGTCGTTCCACAGCTTGTAGCAACAGCTCTGAGTACTGCTCCAGCAAAGCTAGTGTCTGCTCATCCCCCAAACTCTTGGGACTGGGTAGATTGGCACTGCATCCCTCATTCAGTGGCCTAGTGGTATCTTGTGGCTTCACCAGAAGCTCCTTAGCCTTTGGAAGCTCTTCCTCATCCTTTAGGGAGTCCAATTCTTTCTTCACTAAGGAGAATGTTTCAGTCAACAGACCAGCTATCTTATCTTTGTCAGTAGAAGACTCCGTATCATTTAATACCTGAAAACAAAGACGGAAAATAAGGTGGGAGTGTGGGGAGAAGATATTGGTATTTAGACCACCAAGTTAGACATTTCAGCCATAAACAAGATTTACAGACTACTCAGGTGCCTTTTTCTCCCACATGCAAGGCTGCGAGTTTACTCATACAGCAGGGCAGGCATCCTAAGCAGCTGGTCATACAACAAAGACAGTACTCCAATAGGATGGACCTGGCATTCCCATTTTGGGGTAGCACACCCCTTGTTAGGCCTAAAGAAGCTCTGTGCTCCCCACCCTCTAGCACAGGCCAATGCCCTTCTCATCTGCCAGGTGCAGCTCATCACAGAGCAAACACAGGCACGGAGCCAGGAGCCACAGAGGGACCAACTGCAGCAACTCCCTGCAGAGTTCCACACTCCTTGCAGGAGACTTCACAGGGCAGTGCTTAAGCAAAGAAAACAATAGCTATTAAACTGCTCCGCACTTAACTCTGGGCTGGTGGTAAGGAGGGCTAGCAAATGCCTGCCTGTTCCCTCCTACAGTTGCATTCCCATGGTATTGGGCATTTGCTAATCCTCTTCCCAGGCATAAAAGACTGAGAACAAAACTGGATAATAAAACTTAGAGCTGCTACAATATTTCATCTATCTGAAGTGCTATATAAATCTTAACTAATTCTTTAATACTCCTTTGAGAAAGAGCATACTGTTATCTAGAGTTTACACATATGCTAAGGAGGCTGAGAAGTTAATTGATTTGCTCAGAATACCATAGCAAACCGTTGGAAAAAAACAAACGTTTCAGGAGTTGCTGTCTCCCAGTTTGAAGCTTAGCTGCAGTCAAGGAGACCACCAGACAGCTTCTGTCACTAAACACCTCGCCAATGAAACACTTGGGCTCTGGAGCCCATGGTTGTGCAAGGTGCATGTTTGCTGGCTCAGCCTGCCCGAAGGGAGCCAGCGCCAGAGGTCACTCACCGCGCGGTAGAGGTGAACGGCTCTGCGCACGCTGTCCTGGAGCTCAGAGACCACATGCTCACACTGCTCTACGCTGATGCAACGCTCTGCAGAGGAGGAGAAAAATAAGAACGCAAGCTAAGGCACAGACGCACTCTAGTACCTGCCAACTCCCAGACAGACAAGAAAACCAATACTTTTTTAATACATATATATGCACACACACACACACACACATATATATAACATCATACTTTTCATTGGTTTGAGACGATCATTAAATGGGCAAGCTCAGAAACTTTCCTTCCACTATCTCCAGATGCTTTTTCTCTCAAGCATTCCTATTTTTCTAGTCTCTAGCCTCTCCAAAGATCAGACTGCACAATATTATTACAAGTCGAGGATCACCTTGACTAATCAGAGATCACCTACACCATTCTCATTTTTAAATAAAGGTAAGTTTGAATGAAAGATTCCAACATCAAAAGGGACTGACCTGAGGAGCCCCTGATTTAGCTCCCACCTTTACTCAACACTCCACATACTCTCCTTCTGCAGAGCAGCTATGCAGATGAATGATTATGCTGACTTATTACAGTGTTCAGAGCACTGAGGTCCACAGGAGTGTTCTCAAATTCAGTCACAACAGATTTGCATTTCTGAGCAAAGTAGGATTTGCATTGCTAATAACAATATAGAATTATTTGAAAACCAAAATATAAAAGCAAAACAAAAAACACCACCTTCAGCCCTTATGAACCATTATTTCCAAGGCGTCAGAGCTGAAGGCCTGCAATGCTTAAAAAAAAAATACTTTCATGAGTTAGACATAAATCACGAAGGAAGTCAGACACACACGCACACAATCTGCAGTTATCTTCAATTTGCAAAGGCCTGCACAAATGCTATTCACGTTCCTCAGTTACCTAAAAGATAAAACTTGTTCATATCAGCACTGTTATTTCTGTGCTTCTTACTAAGCAGGTCACATTTGGGCAGGCTGCGAGGACCTTAGGGTCAAGCTAATTATATAAATACATCTAGAAGAACAAACAAACATGAATCAGTTCTTCCATCTGCGTTCTCTGCTCCTGAATCACCCAGCTTTTGCATGGCAGGGGGCTTCAGTTCTCTTGTCTAAGATTCTTGCCTCCTGGTTTTGTGGAGGTTTTTGTTGTTTTTTTAAAGCACAGCACTTTCTTGTGAGATTGTTCCTGGACTTCTCTTCTGATCATTCTTTTATGCCCTCTATCAGTCTGGAGAAAGGTCACAAACATAACACAAATGCTGTTGACAAAGCAATTTTGAGCCTCCTGGATGTGGATAGCAGACTTCCTCAGAAACCAGCAGGGAGTATTAAACACAACAACAATATTCAGCACATCTGCAACTTTTTTTTTTTTTTTTTTTTTTTTTTGAATCTGTACATTTCAAAATGCTCCTCATCATCACATGTGCTATAAGCAAGAAAATGAAAAGACAGAAAAATTAAGTGGAGTCCCAAACTCACAGAATAAGTCAAGAGCAGAACAGAGTTAAAGGACTACAGGTCTCTGATTGCCAATCCTGCATTTCTAATCTAAGCCCCCATATACTGGGATCCATAGATGCCACAGTAAATTGACCATAGGAATAGCAGGCTTGGATCTAAACATCTTTTATATCATTTATGACTAAGTATTTTGAGAGAGTGGCCTGCAAGAAGCTGAAGGCCAACTGTTGTCTGCTGATCGAAACAAAAAGTTGGGCATCCCATGCACAGAACAGAGAACTCACTAATGGATGCTGCTCAAATTCCACACCAGGGTGTACTGCATGTTAGGAGCAGGTTAAAAATAAATATAATTAATAATTAAAAAAAAATACACTTTTAGGTGTTTGTGGCCTTTAGGAGTAGGGTCTTCAATCCCTCTAGAAACACAGGAAAAACAACAGTGCATCAAGGCCATCTCTGCATTTTGGTTACTGTTGCAGTGAATAGGTGAAGTAGCCTGGTGCCACACATGATTGAACACAAGATTTCAAAGAGGTTCCTCATATGATCAACACAGCAAAAGAATTTAAAAACTTGTGCCCTGAATGTACAAGGCACAAATGCAGCGGTTAAGGTCCAGCCTCCTGCTGTATGACTCAGCTGAGTATTTTAGTAAGGGGTATTTCCTTGCAGCTTGACACACACAAAAATCTGTGGAGACTGCAGCCTAGAAGGGTAAGGTTTTTGCTTCTATTTGAGGTTAACTGCAAATTTTCCAATTGACTGAAATACCTTAAACTAGACTCAGTTGCTGTTTTTAGTAGGTAAGATAGTTCCCCAAGTACTACCTTTTCTCTCAACTAGCAACAATTTTAAATAGCTTTGTACAAGTCTACAGTTCTATCTGCTTAACGCCAAAGGTTAGGCATGTGTGTGCATTACATATCCAGCTTGCTAGGTCCAGCTGACAGACACCAGACCTGCACTTTCAGTTCACTGGTGTCTCAAGGGCAGAATGGCGTGCAGCCAACGGACACTAAGGGGGATTCTCACATCAGTTATTAGTGTTGACTGAAATAAGCTTGAGCCCCTAACAATGGAGATTTATGAAGACAACCATAAGGGTGCTCAGCTGTACAAAACATTCAGCTAAAAAGAACCTTCAGACATAAGACCAAGAGAAAAGGGAAATTAAAAGACTGAGAAAAAGATGCCAGGTTGAAGAAGTGTCTCACCATTGAGGGGATGGCTTATGGAACGAGACAGGTGCAGACAGGACGAGACAGGCCAGAAGCTGGACGTAAAGAAATGTGATGGGATCGTGAGGCGGTTCACAAAGACAGGAGACAGAAGGGGGAAGATAAGAGATGGGTATCCATGCACACCTGAGGCCTGTGCCGAGGCAGTTAGAGACGTAGGAGACCTCGGCCTGATGGGGTCTAGTGGGCAAAGTCCAGGCTGGTCGTCTAGCACGCAGGCAATGCCGGTGATCCTCTCCCTGCACCTGGGCAATGTGCTCTCAGGAGACCTTTGCTGATGGCCTTCTGAAAACTCTCTCAGTTTGAGGTTAGTGAACCCTGGCTCATCCTGGCAATCTGTCCTTGAGCCCAGACTCTCCATTTGGCTCTCCTTAGTAAGTCCTAGTGGAGTGTCTTTACCAGGAACCAGGGAGCCAGCAGGGTGATTCTCCCTCTTGGAGGATTGGCCCTCAGGAAAAGACTTCTTTTTACAGGCTCCAGCAGGTAACTGTGGAGACTGTGGCTCAAGCAGCGTTTTGGATTTGGTAGTGGGTGAGAAGGAGGCCAGCGTAGGTCTATCAGGTAATGGCTTAGGAATGTCAAGGATCAGGTGTGCTCGATTTGACGATGCCAGTTTGCTGTGAAAGGACTTGGGAGATGAGCAGTTTACAACTGGCTGAAGTGCTGGCTTCACCGGAACATTTTCTTTTTCCTTCACTGGTAGCTTATTCTTCTCAGCCTCTGCTGGGGGACTAAGTTGCATCTTCTCTGCTACTGGAGGACTAGTCCTCCCCTCAGTCAACATTTCAGTAGAGCAACCAAGATACAGATTTTCCCCTACAGATACACTCCGTGACATCTTAGCCCGGAAGCTGGTCGTAGGGTTCATGTAGGACTTAGGTTTTGCAGCCCTGACATCTTTGGTCAGCAGAGCACCAGATCCATCCATCTTCAGAAAACCAGCTGACAACAACCTGCAATTGTTAGGTCTGGGATCTTTCTCAATCACCATAAGAGTCTGAGGACGCTGCTTGGCAGAGGCCATCACGCCAGGGCCCTTATCTGTGAAAATTAAACAGACAAACATACCAAAAATAGACAAGAGTGTGCAGTGAATTCTAAAATCAGGAAGTCTCAGAGCTGCTCCAGCTATAGGCCCCAGCTCAGCCCCTGGAAGAGATGTATGGAACCACTACTTCAGGTTAACATCACCTAGTCCTTCCCATCCCTCATCCTGCTAATGCACCACTGTCTACCTGATCAGAGATGCTTGCTCTTAAAACCTAAGGTGAGACCATCTCAGAAACTACTACCATTAACAGAAACAACAAGCACGTAAAACCTGCCAGTTCTCTTAAATCCACTCACATATACATGGTGCTTCAGCAAGTGGCTTATTTTTTAAAAACAAACTTAGTGCTTGCTGAAGGTTCATGAGTTGGCAGTTTCAAAAGTGGAGTTTCACGCAGAGTGCACAGAGAGAGCAAGCTCCCTCTTACTGCCCTTCTTTCGCCCCTTCTCCCCTCCCCACCCTGCAGAGCTTCAGTCTTGGCCTGGAACAATCAACTCATAACAAGAGAGTACTTTGTAAATGGTTCATTTCACCCTTGGTGTCCCTCCTTCCACTGCTGTCAGATGAGTATCAGAGACTGATAATTAAGAGATCAGTCTGCATTACAAGCTAGAAATGTTTTCCCTTAACAGGCTAAGAGTTAGAATATATGCAAACTGTCTGCCTGTAGCTCAGAATGCAAAAGATGCAAGATTCATTTAAATCACTGCTCAAGTTCAAATCTCCTGTTGTTAATCTTGGGTTTGTATCTCCATCCAGCCCATGTCCTTACCCTCATGAACGAGGTCATGAACTGACTGTGCCTTTCTCATCACTGCATTCACAGGGCCTTGTGGAAAGGATGCCATAACTTGTCCGGGACTCATACCAACTCTGCTGGTCTCTAAGGCCGACTTGCGTTTTTTCTGGGCATAAACAGCCCGATGGGAATTCACACTCTCCAAGAGGTGGCCATTCTCCAAAGCATCACCAGGATGGCCTTTGCCATTTTTCAACAGGTCCAGAGCAGTCCGACTGGTCTGGGCTGGAGGCTCGATGGTCTTTGAATCCAGTGTCAGATTTGACGAGGAGAGTGACAAACGTCTAGAGAACATAATGAAGAAATCCTAGTTGAAATAAGTACATAGATTGCCTTAGATAAACAGGCACACACATTAGACCAGTTTCTCCAAGATAAAGAACCTTTTCCTTCCCTGTTTGGATTTGTTACATCAAAATTGTCCTAGGCTTTTACACGTGAGAGCACAGGTATTCAAGCATCCCACCTTAGGTTGCAGGATGAGTGCCAATTAACACAAATAACACTGGATCACTGCTGCAGGGAGGGACTTTGTAAAAGGTGAAGGCAGGATTACAAGGAAAAGTTCCAGAAGGAAGGAAGACTGGGTAAGGTTGCGCCAAGTCTTTCCTCTCAGCTCAACTTTTAAAACACCAAAATCTTTTTACTTCTTTTTAAGGTACCTCAACAGAGACCGTAACACTATGTAAGAACAGTTACTAACAAAACTGTCAGTATCTTCGAGAGAAGAGACTAATTTCCTCTTCCTCTGCACTCCAAGCAAGCATGGCAGGCTTACCTCAGAAAGGAGGTAATCAGTCTGTCAGGTTTGACAGTCAAACAGATAAAAGTCTAGAGGTTTCCATGTGTTTAACCTACTGCCTTAATCACACCTCTCAAGTGCCCATGACTTCATCCTCCCAGACTGCAGCTCTCCAGAGGCTTTTACAAGAGCCACCCACGGGCCTTCCTCCCAAGCAGGCGCTGTAGGCCACGCTAATGGGCAGCCGCACGTGAACACAGCGGCAATAGAAAACTTCCTGAACGTGCTGCATCTGGACACAGCTAGCAAGCCATAAAAGATGCACCCAGCTCTGCTCAAGTCTGTACACTGAAATCAAAGCAATCTCAGTCCAGATTTCAAGTTATCATTTGAAGGGAATGGAAGAGGAGCTTTCAACATTTATGAAACAAAATCAACAGATATTTTCAACTTCTTGAGTGCCTCAACAGACATTTTCAACTTTTTGAGCGCCAACAGAAACACTTCGGAGAAATCTTTTGTGGGTGTTGTGAAACTGCCTTTTTTTTCTTTTTTTCTCTTTTTTTTTCTTTCTTTTTTTTTTTCTTTTTTTGAGTAAGAATAATATTCCCATAGGGTGTTGTACTAGACATAACAGCCTGCAGAGGCATAAGACCAATATATGAAGCTAAGTAAGAAAGGACTGTAAAACAAAGGAGAAGTTAACTAGCCTACTTTCATTGTCCAAGCTGAATGAAATGCAAAAGAATAAACAGACCATAAATGGCGAAAAGAAAATTAGATGAAAAATTCTTCCATGTTAATCAATTAAGGCATTAATCACGGAGCAGTTAGGCATATTAGAAAAGGAAAAAGGAACAAAACAGTGTTACTTTAGTAAGAAACAGAGCAACTAATGTGATACAGAATGGTGTGTCCAAATCAGAAGGGACCATAACCAACCTGCCAGGCGCCGTGCTAAGAACTCACACTGCCAGGGTTCATTAAGGTCAGAGCCTTCTGCCATATTTTGGCCCAGTGCATAGCACAAAACTATTCACACATTAGTAAAAATAAGACAGACTAAAACAGAGCCATACCTGAGAGCTGGGGACTGGGAAAGAAAGCGTGAGGAAATGCTGAGGTTTTCAGTTCTTTCCAGAGCTCTACATGAGCCACCTATAAATTTGGGTGAAGGGGAGAAGAGAAATGGAGTCATTTAGATCAAGGTGCAAATGTTCTGACAAATGCCTTTTATCACCACAGCTACTATTAAATGCTTCCCCATATTAAAGGGGATTTGAGCTAAAAAAACCCCAGAGAATAAATTTTATCTCCTTTTCCTTTTTTGTTCTACTCTGATTATAATTTCTCTGCTTTATCTTGCCAGTCTCCCTAAGGGCATTCCTCCTCCTTTTTCTCCTCCCTTTGTGCCCTGTCCTGCCTGTAGGACTGTGAGGCACCGATATGCAGCAGAAAACAAACCAATGAAGGAACAAAACAGCAAAATGGACAATTCACAAACATATTGCTACCTGCAAACCATTACCAACTCTAGAAAGATACTCTTTGTCCTCAAGCTGGTCGATAAGTACTAACCAGCTCCTTTTCCACTCTGATGTCTCCTCTTATTCTCCCCCTCCTCCCAGTCTTTTCTTTTGTGACATCTGCTCTGCCTTTGTACACCACTAGAGGCCACTGCGTGTCCCCGATGGGGGGGACACGCTCACACAGTTCATGTGTGCACCCATGCACAGGCATTAAAACTAGTGCTGGAACAAGAGTGGCTCTGTAGGATTCCAAGGTGATACTTGATTCCATCACCCTGCAGATAGGTTTCTGTAGATCAGTTGGGCTACATGTCTGTTTGGGTTATCAGAGGCCTCTTTTTTTCGTGTCTCTACCTCTGTTTCCCATTTTGCCCTCCGTGTGGACTCATATCCTTGAAAGCCTACCAGGGCTTGCAGACATGTTTTGTTTTTAAAGCAGACAAATCTGGGGTGATCTGACAGAGAAAGTCCCTCCACTGAGCAGAGAGTGGTACCTTGTCCGTCAGTGCTGCCCAAGGTCCCAAAATGCTGCTTGAGGAACTTTTCCTGATCCGGTATCTGGGGGATTTCTCCCTCCAGCAGGCCAGTACCTGCATCCTCTTCTCCCTCTTCTCCCTCCAAATCTGAGATGCCATCCACACTTAGGGGCTCAGTGCTTTCGGAATCTGTGAAGAGAAAAAAAACAACACACTAATGGCATCATCATAGTAACAGCAGTCAGGTTAGGACAGATAATAAGAGACTAAATCAAACTGAGATGTTAAAGTACAAGTCAGTCAGCATTCGGTGCATTTCTCTAATCTACTATATTCCACAAACAGCACAGCCTCAGGGATAATAAACATGAGAGCTATCACCCAAGATAGCAAGGCAGAAAAGAGTTAAAGGTGCATATGGAAAGTGAGCTTCAACCAACCCATCCTTCTGAGGTGGACTCACTGAAGTGCCCGAATCTTTACACCAATGCTGGAAAAGTTTTCATGGAAGTATGACCTCAATTAAGCTCACAAAGAGGATCAAGTATTAGAGACCAGGATAGGATATGATAAACATGGCAAAAAATAACCTCAGCAAGTTCCTGCAGTGCTCCACATCAGATATAAATAGATTTTAATACGTCTTTGCATCTTACCTTCATTTGGATGATCTGGGCTGGACAGGCGACTGCTGCTGTAATCTACAGAGCAGGCACTGTCAGGGCTGTGTTTGTCTGGGCATCCATTACTGTGATAACCTCTACTTAGCTTCCCATGGGGCAACGCTTTTACCTGGAACTCACTACAAAAAGAGACAGCAAATATCCAACACTAGCACAGATACTTATATTTCACATTTAAAGGAACAGATTCTAACTGTAATAAGGCCTTACCTGTGTTAGTAAAACCTTTAATTAATATAAAGATAAGGCTTTAAAGAGAAAAATAAATTGATTTTTGCCATCATTATACAGTATATTTTTGCATTTCATTAAGCTTGGACAGTGAAATCTCAAAGAGACCGCCTTGACTTTCTGGGCATTGTCAGTTTTCCATTATCAGCAGGTACTTGGGCAGCACAGTCCTGACTTGATTTCTAGCACATCTAAGGAATAAACATAGCAATCTACTTAATGAAAAGAGACTAAAAACAGGCCTATGTGTACTTAATACAGACTCTTTATGCCACTTCAGATCCCAAAATGCTGCAAAAGAGAAAAATCTGGGTTTAAACAAGACTAGAGAACACCATACAAAATACAGTATTGTTGGATCGTGTTCCTCATTCTTGTTGTCTTGACAAGCCTTATTTTGTTACAAGAAACTATTTTTTCTTTTTTTTTTCCATGAGGATTTCAGTTTTCCACTCTATGAAATACTTTGGTTTCAGATGTACTCAATGCTACATAGGATGATGAAGTCAACCAGTATAACTGAGTAGAAATCACCCCTGAAAGCTTGCAAACTCTGCATACTCTGAGATTCGTCCAGTCTGCATCCAGCATCACCAGACAGGCTCTCTTTCTGACATGTTGGAACAGCACATGGTCTGTTCTGTCTAAATGTTATCATAATAAAATTAGAAATGTAAACAGAGAAACTGGGAGAAACCCAGCTTCAACTGCAAAATAATGCAATACTGCACAAAAGCCCAACTAAAGACACCAGCTCACTCTTTGTACCAGAGCAGCAAGAGACAGAGGGAATCAAACAGCTATTTACATTAGGTTAGAGGGGGAAGCAGGAATGCAATTCAGGGAAGGAAAAAGCATGGAGCATGGAATAAACAAAGTGAGGTAAATACAAAATAGAGCAAACAGCAAGGGAAAGAGAAAGCTCTCTCTGCTTCCTGCAATGTCCCTTTAAATACCTTCTAAATCACACAACACATTCTTTCTAGAAGAGGGTCATTACCTACTATATTTGCTAAATTCTTGCCCAATTGCATTTGAAACTGTCCCAAGTAATTGTGTTTTGCCTTTTCTATTAGATAGGTATTTCATAGGCAGATAAACCTCACTGCCAAGAGGTTTTCCAGCTTTCCAATTTTCCCTTGCTTCCTTCAACTCAGATAAGGAAGGAAAAAAAGGCTGCTCCCAAGTTGTTTATTCAACAAGAAACCTGAGGATATGCAGTTTCCTCATGAGGAAAGATTATTTTAATGGTGTGTTCTTAGTTCAGCTTCCTTTAGCACTAGGCTGGCATAAACCCCTTAACTAAACCTGGCATCAATCAGGCAATAAATCAACTCATCTAATTTATCACACAAGCTGCAGGCAAACTAAACAAGGATAAACAACTGAGCCATGCACAGCAGAGAGCTTATTTTTATTTTTAACCTGCTAGGGTCTGTGGGATGGATTTCATCTTGTTCAGGGTAGATTACACACTCCTCACTCTCACAAGGTTCCAGTTCCTGAGAGAAAATCCCCTCTTCACAAGACACAAGCCGAATCACTTGGGGTCGTGCACAAGACCGGTTGTCTTGGGGAGCTATTGAGCCTCCAACCTAGTACAAAAATAGAGAAAGACTAGAGATTACCCATGTTTTCCCTTCAAGTCAGCAGGTGTTCTACACATATTACTGTATGGAATACAATCAAAAATCTGAGACTAGAAAACAGTCCTGTCTTTCATTCTTATTTACTAAGCTAGATTTTCTATTGCTCTAAGTTTCTATTTTGTTTCCTGTTAAGTCACAGACTCTCTCCCCCCATCCCTCTCTGCCCCATATCACAAGTTTAAGCCACATTGCAGCAGGTTCTTTAGTTACCTTTTATAGACTGACCATACATACTTCAGAGAAGTTTGAGGGCCATAAATTCAAGACTACTGACTTACTGCATGCAGACAGCCCCATCCTTTCCTCAGTCACAGTTACAAAAAGCAGAATAAGCCCAGTGAAGTTATGGACCAGAAAAGACTGCTACTGGAAAACAGGTATCAGCCTGCCAAGGTAGAAAAATTCACAGCTTGCTGCAACCCACAGATACAGATAGCATGGACAAGTCTAAAGATAACAATATTCTAGCAGGACCCACAGCTAAGGGCTTCATATGAGCCACAATTCAGCTGCTGATGGAGTCAAGAAACTGTACCCCAGAGTGAGATAAAAAGTAGTAAGACACACACATCCAAAGCTCAGCTTCTCAGCTTGTAGCAGCCATAAGCAAGCAAATAGCTATGAGGAAACAAATCATCTTCATCTTGGGGGAAGAGATTTTGTTCCCATATGGGCTCTGCTACAAGACTGAAGAAGAGTCAGTCACACACTGAAGAATACTATCTACAAGAGATGAGCTGAACTAGGTTTCTCCTGTACTATTTAAGAGATTTTTAAGAGACAAAGAGTGGTGACAGATAGTAATAAATATAGTTAATAATAAAGACAGGAAGGATAGACACAGAGTATATTCATTTTCCCAAAGAAGTGCTGCCCTTACTTTGTTGATGTGCACAAGGAGATCTGCCTGCTCCTCTCTGTCATCCCCATTGCTGTTTTGGGACAGCGAGTCTCGACTCGGGGAACGGGAAACAGAGAAAGACTCCAGCTGACGTAAGTCAAGCATGGACTTCACAGTCATCTCTATGTTGCTGGCTGGCTGCGACCAGCGCCCACGCTGCCGGGGCATCTTGCTCACTGCTGCCTCTGAGCGCTGGATTGCTGCTATCTCCTTCGCCTGAAGGAAAGACAGACACTCTTAGGGACAGTTCTCCTGATACAAAGACAGCAGAGAAAATACAGGACCCATAGCAAACCAAATATAACCATCTTGCTAAAAATCCCAACACCTTCTGTCAGCTTAAAATCTCTGCCTTGGTCCTAAAGGCATCAGGGTAAAGTTGATACTCTTCTATTGTGGCTTCTTATGCAACTGAACTTATGCCTCACTCAGATGCAAGTATATGATCAGCTTCAGCCCTACATGACATTTGAGTCAGAAAGCCTCCAGGAAGGAGACTGAAGTATAACATTTGATGTAAAGATTCCAAATGTATACTTAACATTATGTAACATAGACAAGATATAACTAGTCAATGCATGCATGTAAAACAACAGGAAAGTGCACATGACCCAAGTCTAGCAATATTAATGGGGTATAAATCATGACGACAAGATTTCACTGCACTCAACAGTAATGATAAATATGCAGTTTTTCACTTGGACTAGTATCTCTGCCTGATCATTTTTCAAAATGTGCATTTCTCTGAACTCACGACTTAAATTGTACATCCTATCAGGTACTGAGACAAAGCCCTACACAGCTATGCATACTGCAGACCTGAAGATTAGGTACCTTTTCCACACAATCATATTTTGTGGTTATGATCCCTCTGCATTTGACACTCTTGAAGCTGACTCTTAACTACAGTCTAATTTGCCATTCCCCAAATCCTTCTTCATATAAGACACTCCTCAGGGGTTTCCCACTGCAGCTGCACTCTTCCCAACAATGAGGATGAAATCTTTAACCTCCACAGGGAATTCTTCTTTTCATGTCAAGAAAAACAGCTTGAAGGTCTAGTAACTCACCCTCCTCATTTCCCAGTGGGAGAGGCTTCTTGAGAGGCTAAGGTCTGTATCTGAAAGGAAAAAAAATGAAAATAAATTACCTAATTGGCATCCTTGACCAGCAGTCAGCCTTTTAAAGATCTCTCAGAACAACTACTAAATCCTGTTATCAAATAGTTACTGGAGAGATATTGTTTTTATAAAGTGTCTCTACCGACTTGCCAGGTCCACTGCAGAACGCTTGCCACAGTGCAGTGGACCACCAAAGGTTTAGGGGAAAATCTTCTACTCTAACACACTGCAAAATCTGTGATGAAAATATTTCACAGCAGTAATTAATCTCTACTGTAGGTTTTATCAGGCATGCCTAGAAGTGAAGAAGGTGAGGTCTCTTGGCCTCTTCAGACTTCCAACAGCCTGCAGACCCAAACCTAGGGTAATAATTCAAAATTTCTCTGGCCAGCTGGAACTAGCAAGAGCCTTGGCAACTGAACAGCTGAATAGGGAATTCCAAACTGTAGGCCACTGTGTATGCTGGAATGGGCAACTCCACGCTATCTGTTGATGTCAATCCATCTGCATCTGCCTTGTTTTTTCTCCTTCCAACAGCATTTCATTATCCCCAACCCAGCGTTTCTTGTCTATGCCCCGCCTCACATTCGGTCCACACACCTCTCCCAGTTATACCTGAGTCTTTCTCAGTGTTACAGTTTGACTGAATACGGAAAGACTGCAGCCCACGTAACTCGTCCTCATCGTTCCCGTCATCTTCACCGTCCTTGTCGCTGTCTGACGAGAGCGCAGGCACAGATGATAGGGCTGAGATGGATTCGTGCCTGGGAGGCAAAGGTGGAAGGAGTATTATGGTCTGTCTCAAGAACTCCACACCATTTCAATCCGTAGCCCAGGCAGTATGCCACCTTCCCTCACCATCCAGACCATAGAGTAGGCTGCCTCATCTCTCTAAAACAAAACTTCCCTCTGAGAAAACAGTGTAAAATAAACCCTGCACAGATGTGCACAGAGCCTGCCACAGCAACCATCTCAGGCTCTGATGGATGGATGGATGACAGAACTCAGATAAGACATAAGGAAGCCAGAGCAAGTCAGGTGAAACTGAAACTTGACCTTCCAGTTCAGATCCTGCCAGTTCAAAAGGATGGTAAAACCTATTTGGAAGGCAAGTATTTTTCCCATCCTTAAGCACTTCCTCCCTGGAATTATTTTACACATCAAAAACATCACAAAGATAGTTCCTGCTTGACATCAAGTAGGTATTTAGCACATCATCATGCAAGAGACAGGTTCACATCAAAGACTGTACCAAGCAGAATCTGCATGCACAGCCCACTCACCACCCAAGAGCTGTGTTGTCTTTTCAGCCTTAAGACTCAAGGAATAATGTAAAACATACCTTGGACAGATCTTTAATGAAGTGCCTCAGACAGGCATTCCCACACAGACCTCAGATGCACTCCAAGCATAGAGCTCCCTAACACCAATTAAGGACACTTAGAATCATACTCCATTTCCCTTCTCTTTTTCCCTTTTCCCTCTCCTCTCCTCATCCCTTGCATCCACAGAACCAAATGAACTAAACCACTTTGGACAAGCTGAACAAAATAAAACATAATTAAACAAATGAAGAATCCCTACCAGACAGAGTAGTGCCCATTCCATGGCCTTGAGCTAGAGTGCTAAACGCACCATCAGTTACTTTTACAGGATACCGCAGCTGGTGTTGAGTGCCAAGCATTATTCCCAATATTAGAAATAGCTTGTCCCCAAATACAGGGTAGCCTGGCCAAGGACCAAGTTCTCCTGCAGCTGACAGAGCAGGCAGTACCAGAACATGGCAAGTAGTAGCTATGGCACTTTAAACTGGTCTCTTCCCATGCACTGGCAGAACTTTAATTTGTATTTATTAGGAGTGGCTGAGCCGTAATTACCCAGCACTTTCAAAAGAGTTTTAAGATGTTCTGCAAAAAGAAGAGTGAAACTGATAGGTCAGTCAGTAGATTCCTCAGTTGAAACAGTTTGATGTCGGTTGGTCTCTTCATCCTTCCTAAGGTCTTCTGATATATCCACTTGTTATCCTCATGCTCTTGTGCCTGAGCAGGGGAAAATTATCAAAGCTTCTACAGCACCTTTGTGGCTCTGCCACCATCTATCCTATGAAGTACTTATACTTAAAAATTAATATTGACCACCTTATATATGAGCAACTTTGACAATGTCTTTCAGCTTGTGTTCAGAGTTTCTGGGATAGAGTTTATTGAGATAAAAGGGTTGGTTTATTAGGACTAACATTTAACTGGTTGGATACCTTGATACTGGTTAGGTGATGTGGCAAGGCAAGGTCATGCATCTGTTAACTTCCAACACATGCTGTTTGCAGTGTAAATGGAGGAGAGAGGAATGCTATCCGTGTGTTTTATGTTACAAATAGGAAGACGGTCTCTGTCTGTCAGGTGAGGCAAGATTAGAAAGGAGGAAAAAAGGAGAAAAAAAAAAAGAATATGTTCCAGCATCCTCAAAGGAGCTGAGTAACAGAATGTAAAACATATTTTGGAAACTGAATTGGCTTGTTTCATCCTCACAGGAAGTGTCAAGCAAATTATAGTCAGATGTCTTCAGTACAAATGTGAGGTTGACTTGCATTGTTCCAGCAAGACTTCATGCCCCCTTCCACATCCTCCGTTTTACAGGTCAAAAATGTTCAAATTTGTTTCTGTGACTTTGTAACTGAATGGCCCATTACCTGAAATTGAGATATTCCAGAAAATGAGACACAGTTCGCAAGGTGTTCAGTGTTCTACTTATTTTACTTGCCCAAGTCAGTCCCTCAATTTAGACTTTACTTCTTTCTTTCCTTGCCTTTCTCCACATACTTTGTCTTTCTTCTAGGCCTTTCTATTCCACAGATCTCAAGACTCATCAGTTCCTGTTCATGTTTAGATGGAAGCGAAAGTAAGGTAGGAGGAGGTTTGCATCCTAGGAGCTGCTTCCAAATAAGCCCCATATAAAAGCATTCTGAAAACAGGAGATTACGACTGCAAGGTTCAGCTGAATTGCTGTGGAGAGCACATTCAGCCAAACCCCAACAACGCATCATTACACAAAGTAGCTATTCCAGAACAGCGTGTATTGACTTGCTTGGGTAACCCTGCCGAAGGAGGAAAGACACCACAATCCCCTGCCCGAAACGTCTTACTCAGAAGTAAGGATTTTATTTGCCCTTGCTCTTCTGTCTTTGCAAACAAACTCTCCCATTCTAAATCTATGCACATTCCAAACCTGTGCACATTTCCACATTGTTCTGTGGAAACAGCAGAGCTGGTAGCACTTCAGTTCCCTTCATTTCCAAGTATGTGGTCAATGGCTGGACCTCAGTTATAAGGTCTTAGGACATATACATTATTTTAAAAGCACTACACATCTTGATGGAGTTTTAACTCCATGAACATCAGGTAAGAGGCCACCCTTTTCTTTTGCACGTATTCAATTCAAAAAAAAAAAAAAAAAAAAAAAAACAGGAATGGCAGCTGCCCCTTTCAGGAGATTTGTTATCAGCACTGCCACTCTGATCTCGTGCTACTTAAACCCTCCACTTTAGGGGCTACTTATCAAAATTCAACACCTGATGAAGGATGCACGCTGTCAGATTTTTTCCTCACAGTGTTAAAAAGAAAGTTACCCTGATTTCCCTCACAGAAAGATTGCAGTGCTGCTGACCTTAGAATTTCCCTGGTGTGAAACTGCAGTAGCTCAGCACAGTATCAGGCACCAGTTTTGATCTGGCATCAAAAGCCCCGTCCTGAGCCCTGGGAACTGCATAGTTTCCCTGGCCTGACCACAGCCTCCCTGAGAACTGATAAGCAGCTCTTCTTCCCAAGTAAATCAAAGGGCACACAGCATTTCTCTGGCACACAAACTAGTTTTAGTCAATATAAATTGGATAACATTTCTGTGTTTTGCTTTTTATGCTAGAACTTCAAAGACAAGTAACAAAAAGTAACTTTAAAATTAAAAAACATATAAATACTTTGCTAAAACAGGGCTATAATCCCTGTAAACATTCCACAGTAAAATCAAGTTTAAAACTTCATTCCAAAAATTTGAGACAAGGTTTTCTGAGAAAAAAAAATGCATTCTTGGACCAAAATAATTTCCTTTTCTGAAAACAGTAAACACCTCAATCCAAATTGCATCAACTAGACAAACTGAGCACAAGCTCTATCACCCCGAACAAGCAAAGCTCCTCGTATTTACCAGATAAGCTAAATTCATGTAATGAGAAGCAAAACCTAAAGTCTATCATGGAAGGACATAGACTCATAGCAGTGAGATCAGTTCCATGCGATTAGGTGTCCCATGCAGAGAGTCAGAAATTCTCCTCTGAAGAGACTTCAGCCTCTCCAAGAAGCACTAGGAAGAAGAGACCAGGAATCGAGTTAGGAGAAAAGGCTGGGTCGGGGAGGGGTTAGGACAGAGGCTACAAAGCCTCAGGGGCTATGGACACGCTAGACGCAGACCTCTTGTTCAGCAGAGCTCGCAACACAAGTACCAGGGAATTTGAAATGAAACTGGCAAGAAAGTGGTTTAAAGAAGAAAAGTGCCTCCTTCCACAGACAGCAGTGACCGAGTAGCCACTCGATCGTGACCCTGTCACTAAAGGGGACTGCAGGGGCAAAGAATATTAGCAAGTTCAAAATAAATGATACTAATCCATGGACAGTGGGTGCATGAGCAGCTGCTAAAGGGCATGGGCAGAGAAGTACTTCCTAACATCCCTCATTTAGTGATTCCAGAGGCTGAAGGAGCAAGAGGCAAGTGGATTGCAGAGGGGTGTTCAGCGAGTCTCACCCAGCGTCCCCATGCAGCTCCTGCGGCCACGGCTGGGCAGCGAGCACCACAGCGCAGCAGGCACCACTGCACAGCGGGCACCGCGATACAGCAAGCACCGCGGCGCAGCGAGCACTGCAGCCCAGTGGGCACCACGGCGCAGCTCAGCGCTTACGGACTGCCCACAGTGCAGGCATTGCGCACCCAGGCTGGGTCCCTGCAGCCACGCACAGCCGCCAACGCGGCACTGTCCTGAGTGGAACTTCAGCTCCCCATGGCCTCATCAGCTCCACTGCATTTCCTCAATGTTATTTGGATTATTTATCTTGTGATACCCCCACACTATGAAGCTAGCAGAATGCTTTACCCCCGAATGTTTTACCATTCTAATAATATCATTCTAGATACAATCACATATACAAATGACGCATCACCAGGCAGGGAGCATTCTTACATTATATTCTTATATTATATCGTGAATCCTGCTGAGGCAGTCTTGCACCTCAAGGCACAACCCCACTCTCCTCTGAAATCTACATGCAGCTCAGAAACACAAGCATAACAGACACAGAGCATCTAAAAACATTCTTACTCAAGTTCCTTTCTCTTCTCCCACCTCAGTAAGAACGGTCCCATAGGCTCTTCCTCCATAGTCAGTCCCAATCCAAAACGCTCTGGCACTGAGTCTTTGCTGATATCCGATAACCACAGCGGTCGATCAAAACGGAGAACAAGCTTGCAAAGCTGACCAGACAAGGAGGTTCCAGGCTTGCAAAGAGGCTACCAAACAAGTTCATTAAAGTGCCGGGCTTGGTGTGGCACTTAACACCGCCCTTCAGCAAGAGCCTGTGACGGAAACTAGTCTCACCTAACGCGGAAGAGAGCTGGGATTATCTGTCACGGGCTGTGCCTCAGTAAGGCAAGGCTGCAGCTGCTGGAACCATGGAGTCTGCTATTTAAAGCACATTGCTTGACAGCTCCAGAGTTTTGGCTAGAAAAAAATTCCCCCAGCATCACTGCTCAAAGGGTCTATTAGGCAGCAGACGTTTCAAGCATGAGCAGACCAAGATTTTCCCCAAATAAAAGTATGCAGACAGACTTGTTCTGACATACTTTGCACCCAACGGGAGAGGAAGGTCCTCGTGATACTTTAACAACCCATGTTGAAGTCCTGCTTTGGTACTTTTATATCCAGAACTCAACTTCTAGCCATTCAGAGAAGGAAAATTGTGGGGCACAATATAAAAACAACAACAAAAACAACCTTTGAATTATTTTCCTCCCCTTTGATCCCTATCAGCTTGGTGAGGATGACAGATGCCTCTTGGTGTTTACAGTCAAATTAGCTTCAGTTAATTACAAACTGTAGAGGAGCCAAATACTTTACATTAGCAGTCCACAATCCCCTGTCACTTGTTCAGTTTAAAACAGGGACTGTGTTTAAGTTCCACTTCTTTAAAGAATGGTCACCAGATAAATTTAGAACTATTCAGTTTGCTGGCTGTAATGGTTTGTTTTTAGATATGCTGTTTACTGAGAGGAAAAAAAACAACAACAAAAACAAAAACGAACACCTTGATTTGACTGACAAGAACTTTTCTCATCAAAAGTTAAATCTTTTAGGTGACCATCTTTATATTGTCCTGCAAATATGTAACCAAGAAACAGCACAACTGTAAGGAAAAGCTCAGACTTGTTCAGAACTGATTGGCATGGCAAAGATACAGATCACTGGTGAATTTCAGTACGACCACTGCAGAAAGTAGGCTTTAAATTTTCTACTGATACCCAGAGAACTTTTTTCATGAAGGATCAAGGCTTTCCTAGCTGAAACTGTACTGTAGGAGTTCTTAGTACTGTTAGGTAAGCTGCTTATTAAAAGTTTCTGATCACATCATTAGAATAAACTAGGAGTCAAGTGGCATCGCATACACATTGTCAAGAATGAAGCAATGGTGGGCAAGCCTGTCTGGAAGATCACAGTTAGGCTTTGGCATTCAAAAAAGGGACACAAGCACATCAAAGAACAACATCAAACATAACACAACACACTAGGGCAAACCCAACAAAAGATTAAGAAAACTTTTGGAAGACATTATCAGTAAAGGTAACTGAAATTTTGCAGTTTAATTCCATTGCCCGTCCTTTTCATATTAAACCCCCACAAAGTCTGCAAGATCCTCTCAGCCCACTATGCTCACCTCATAAGTCCAGCTGTCTTGTGTGGAGGAGACTTTTCTGCCTGCTTCCCCCTCTGTCTCATGTCAGACAGTCGCTGTCGCATGTTGATGGTCATCTCTGAGCTCAGACGCCATATGAAGATGCAGCTGAAAGAGGGAAGGTAAAGCTGAGGTAAAGTCTAGTTCTCTCCACAGTGATCATGAACTGCCCTTGCAGAGGCAATCAAGAGCCCTTCCATCTGTGGCAGGGCACACAGACACAAGCGAGCCTGGCTTTATGGAAACTCAATCCCATCACAAGCCTCATGACAAAAAGGTCAACCTGCCTGCAAAGACTTCCTGTGGACAAGAGTGACTGCACAAGTCTTTGCACAACCTCATGCCTGAGCCTACACCTTCATTTTACTGCCTGAGCAGCTGCTGATGGAAATGCCCTACAAAGTCAGTCCACAGTGAGCAGGATAAATGGAGCCTTTTGCACGACGCCTTTTGCATTCTCTAGCATTGATTAAGCTGAAAGCTCTACTGCAACTCCTTCTTTGGGCAAGACCCCTCAGAATGCCTCTCCCATGGATTTTTTTAGTTGGTCAAGGTATTCCTAATACTGCTCTACTCGGACTACCCCCATGAAACTTACGAGACAGAATCTGAGTGAACTTGGTCAATGGATTAATGGCTTTTAAAAAAGGGAAACACAAACTGGGATCTCATGGGTCTCATTTTCTTTGGAAACAGGGCTAAAAAGTAAAACTCTCCATCACTTGAAATGAGATGCAGTATTCTCTAAAGCTGCTAGAAAATATAACCAATATTTTCTTCGAAATTTAACCTCACTGCTAACTAGTTCTTTTTACCTCATCCATCTTCCCTGTCAAGCTGGGTATAATTACATAGATGAATCTCAGGAACGTCACTCCCACTTACCAAAGTCACACACAGATACAGACACTTCCCCTCCACGGTAAGAATGTTGTCATCTCCCTCCCCAGCTTTTAGCCAAAAGACAATTTTGCAGCTCTGCTTCTGGGAGCTATGGTAACCTAGGGCAGTCAGCTGCTTCTCCTCCAACAGCAGCTCTATTGAACACAGCAGCAGCAGCTACAATTTGCTTCTGAGAAAATACTGAAAAGCAGGAAATGCAATTCAGAAAGGCAGCCTGGCCTGTTCATTTATCCCACGCCTACAACCCTCAAACCTAGAGATAAGCAGCACTAGGGTAAACTTACCAAAACACGAGCATTCAGCACAAAGCAGGGCATAAGTATGCTCCCACCTCCCTTCTGCAGCAGCTGTTTTTCCCTGCAGTACTTTATTCACACGTTTCCCCCAGTCCTTATACTTTCTTAACCTCTGATTTTTCTTTCAATTCTCAGTTTTATTCTTTGCTTATGCTGCTGTGTACAACTAGACTATTTCCTCTGTTCTTCCTTGAAAGACGCTCTTTCATTTCTCCTTATAACCAACTTCTCCATGAACCCCTTCCTCACTTCTCATCTACCTCCTCTACACCCCGGTGAAGAAAATGACTCCCCCTCCCTCATGAATATAGCCAACAAGGCATCACTGCACTAAGTCACAGGGATCACTGGGCAGCTCATGCTCGTGTTTCTGGAAGGCAGCAGAAACCCAAGTATTTTTAAGCTTTTGGGGAGCTGATTTAGCTCACTACACAAGCAGAAAGGTCAGACGGGGGGGGGTGGAATTGTTTAGTGACCTGGATCATCTTGTTGAGGGGCTCAGGCAAGCACCCAGCTGGCTTAGTGGAACAGGGAAGAGGATGATATGGACAGGAGCAAAGAGTGGAGACAGATCTGCCCCTCCTGGCAGCAGCACACTGCCTGGGAAACCTCACCCAGCAGCACCGCAAGGCCAAGTTTTGGCATCACTATTCAGATTTCCCAAGCTGCATTACACTACCCAGCTCCCAGCTCTGGGGGCTGCCAAGGGACCAGGCAACATCCTGGTCTCCTTCTAGCTGTTTTCCAAGTAATGTTAGTAGGAAATTGTACCTACACTCTGAAAACCAAAAGGGATGCACTTTACCTAGGTTTCTTACTTCATCAAAGATTCATAAAGCTCTGCAACCTTTGCCAACAGCTCACATTTAGGATTCTGAAAATCTGGGCTTGCTTTGAACTTTACAGAACACCCCTCCAAAGAAGTTGCACCTTTCTCCTGGTGAAACTTTTGGTCTAAAGTGAGGTAGCATCAATTAATATCAAAAATAAGCAAATCCCTCTTACCTGTCACCAGAAACAGAGATCAGGTGTTTGCAGTCATTACTGAATTTCATCCCAGTTACAATCTCTGTGTGAAACAAAGAGCAAAAAAAATTGGATTATTCTCATAAGCAGCATAGATCATTAGCCAAATAGCCTTTCTGAGCTCTTATCAGCTATTCCAAATCTGATCAAAGTCAACATATTTCCTGTGTCAGTATGCCCTTTTCACCATATGCTTCTAAGACAGGATTCAAGTTTAACATACAAAGGGTTTCACACAGCAAAATGAGCATGAAAAACTGAAGTCTCTTCTTGCCCAACACAGAATAGTGCCTGCCGGGTAGGAGCTAGGGATACACCATTAAAAAAATAAAAAAAATACACATATATAAAAAAAACACACACAACCACAAACATACACAGACCTCTTTATAGACCCTTAGAAAAATTGTATAAACAAAATAAAATGTCTGGCAGGCAGCATGTATATATATATAAGACATACATACAAAAATATGCATATAAATAATGTGTGTATGTGTTTGTGCACATGCACATGTATACACCCCCACATTTTTTTTATATATTTTCTATATTAGGAATATAACATAAAGAAGCAAAAATTGCCATAGAGTAAGTTATCGAAACTTCAATCAGCTATAAGTTAGCCAAAAATAGCCATAATGCTTAAAAACCTGGGGAAGAGGGGGAAGGACATTCAGAAAGCTAGTACTGTATGCTACTACTATCTAGCCACCATTAAAAAAGAAATAGTTTCCAGAAGTTTACATGACCTACCTGAATGCCCATACATGGTAGCAACACACTCGCCAGAATAGAAATCAAAGATGGAGAGGTTCTTGTCAGAACAACTGGTTGCAATATAAAGACCAGATGGGTCAGTTTGCACCTGTTTAGGAGATAAGAGAAGCACAAAGACCTGGTGACAAAGTGCCTTCAAGCTGCAAAAAACATTGCCAAACCTAACAGATAGAGGCAGATTCACCACAGAAAGGAAATTTAACACTTGCCTTGGCGCTCAGTCCAGAGAGCAGAATAAACCTATTTTATAAAATATTTTACATTGGAAGTTTATATTTTTCATCCCTGTTTCAACATATCTCTCCAAGGAAAATGACAATGTCCTCTGCTCGGCAGTGCTTAGGTTGTCTGTTCTTCCCACCTTAAAGACCCATTTGCTTGAAGGAATCCCAGCAGTACTAGAATGCTGAAGGCTGCGGTCAGGCCCTGCACCATGCAGATGGAAGCAGCTGGGAGTCACAGGGAACTGGCCTCCTCTTCCCAGTAGGGGCTAGTAGTAGTCAGCAGCAATGCAAGTTGCTCCCACAAAACTCTCATCTAGTACCAGGCTATTCAGCAACCAAGAACAAAAAGCTGCCAAGCCGATTAGACTATCAAAACTACCTGCAACCTTATCAGAGACTACAGGCCCTTATATGTTTGTTTTAAAGGATGGAAGGTGTTAAGTTAATTTGTTATATTGCTTTGTTGGTCTATCTTCTGCCTCATATATCATTGCTTAAATTCTAATTGCTAACTGTAATGTATGTTATGATCTGAGAACAACACTCCACGAAAGTTTAAATTCCAGAAACAACTGTAATTCCTTTGTTAACACAACTGCCCTAAAAAAGATTAAAGCAATATTAAAAGATACACAAATGCCCTGTGCTTATGAAAAAAACAATAAATGATATTAAAAACCAAAAATCCAGTTCCAAGAAGCATTTCATGGTTTATGATCTTAAAAGATATAATCAAGCACCTGAGCTCACTAGCAATAAAATACAGCACTTGTTTTTCATTTTCATTGCCTTGGCTTATAAAAGCTGCTGGGGATGAGGAATTACATAGATGCAGAGCAGAAGGTATTTTTCTATATCTTTTTGTATAGAAAAAGAGGTGACCCTGAACACTGATTGGCTTGCTTTTCTGTTCTTCTTATCCAATTATTTAGGCCCATCAATAATACTATTGGCCTGTTCAGCTGAACTAAATCCTTATTTTAAAAATTAGAAAAAAGCATCAATGGAAACAAATATGACAAAAGATGCTTGTTTGGAAAGCTGAGACTTTTTGGCCACATCAGTTGGTCTCTCCCCTTTAAAGAGAAGAACGCAACTCTTCCATGCCCCATCACAATACGTCAGCGCTGCTGCTCATCCTTCTTCTTTAACACACACGGTTTGCCAGGGGAAGCACTGGGAGAAGCGGCTGCGCTACCACAATGCCAGGACACACTGAGCAGGCAGGTGACAAGGAAATTCAGAACGACTATGTCCAGGCAGTGTCTGCTCAGCACTCCAAGGCTGCCCGAAGAACACAAGCTTTCCTGGGCAGTTCCTCCTTCACTTCACTTACTCTTGAAGCGCTTCATGTATGACCGTTTTGGGGCAACCCATCTGACATTTCAATGATTTCACAATTTTTTCCAACTCTGATCAATAGACAGCTCCAGCTTACAAGTCCTAAGGAAGATAATTAAGAAAGCCCTTCTGGAATATAAAGTAAATGAAGGATAAATTGCATTTTGGCTTCCCAGAAGCACTTAAGGATCTGTAAAGTAGATGCCAAGGACGCCTTCTGTTTTTTAGAGGTATTTGAGAGAAACACCATTGACTTTTGTGAGATGCAACATGCAAGTGGGCTAGATTATCTCTTCATGGATACTGGTGCAGTTCTATTTGCTATCACAGTGTGGACCTTTGACTCTTTTCAGACACAGGAGAGAGAAATTAAATGTCTGCTTTGTCATTTATTCATTTATTTCACCTTTTAGTCTGACAGAATCCAAATGTATTACCAGCCTATAAGGCTGGAGGTAGAAAGCAGCAAGATAAGGAACAAAGTATAGGCCAAGGAAGAGGAAGAGTTTCTGCATTCAGATTTGTAGTTCTTTTTTAGTTAAACGTTTTGCATTCCCCAGCTTAGAGCAACTCTTGGCTAACTTTACAAAAAAAAAAAAAAAAAGTCCAACTTGGTATAGCTAGAAAGCTCATGCTTCCTGAGCCAAGTATCTGAGACCATTTAAAAATATGTGCTTAAAAATTAATGCTCGTTAATTAAGAAGCAGAGTTCAAGTAATCCACAAAGTAACTGACAAGGAAAGTTCAAACATTGTTACAGTCTGGATCTATCCCTAAATTTGTGCCCCAAACCAAATCTAGAAATAGGAAAAGGGAGAAAAAAAGTGAATTTGTAAGAGCTTACTTTAATGAGAGTCCCATCTTCACCTTGTGATCCCTTGTAAAGCTTCTTCTGCTTCCCACTGCTTATGTTGAAAACCCTTAGGAGGATATAAGATAACAGCACTCATTATACCAATGCACTGGACTTAAGATAACATCGCTCGTTATGCCCATGCACTACTCTGTGGCTCTTATCAGCAGGATCCTTTTCTGCTCCTCACGCCAGGCCTCACTGCACATGACAAAGGGCACAGGGCTAAGCTACAGCAAGAGAAGCTATGATGTCTGCGAACGACAGTCACCAGTCACTCAAGTGGTTTAACAACCAACCTGGAAAGTAATACAGTGTCCCAAGATTGAATGATAAAATACCAAGCGGATTATCTGAATTAAGAGTTAAGTCTGATTCTCAGGCTGATAACTAAGAACAAATTTGGTACTCATGGCACTGAAGGAGAAGTCAGATGGGGGACAGAGTCTTGTCCTTGTGGCTCCTTCATACTGAAGGACAGACACAGAACAGTTTATATTTCAGAGTTTGCATCCGACTGAAATATTGTAGCGAAGAACCTAGAAAAACAATGAGGGAGGGAAGGTCTTGGCCAATTCAGTTACGAGTGCAACAATATTTTCAAGGCAAGTAGACTAACCTGATGTTACGGTCTTGACAACCAATAGCAGCATATTTCCAGCTGGGGTCCACATCCATGTCATACAGAGTAGTCTTCCTAACAATGTGATGTGTTCGAGTAAACTGAACTCCTTCTCCTGTCTAAACATGGAGTAAGAACTGTGTCAAAGCCAAGGAGTTAACCCATTATTTAAAACTTATAAATAGAGGTAAGTTATTTCTGACAGCGAGCACAAACTTCCCACTAAAGAGGCCTGCTGGGAGTCACCAGGACTGGAAACACAATGAACTCCTCTCTCCAGCCATCTCTTCCACCACTCCTTCCAAGAGTCCTCACAGAGAAAGAGGAGCAAATATCCTAACAGTTCTCTACATTGCATCCTGGTAAGAGAGTTCAGACTGGAAGCAGCTGCATGATTCACAGAACAACTTCTCCTAACACAATCTCTTGCATTGAGTCACAACACAAAATACCGACAATGAAATAACAGCAACCTCGCAAAAAGAGACTGATATGGGACTTTAAAGTGGCTCCTTTATAGAGAGAAAATTAGAAGTACACAACAGCTGTAATAATATTACCTTCTGCGCAGTGCGGAAATAGATGCTTTTGTCTGCCCCACAGCTGATCATTCGCACTTTCCCATCATTAGCTGGAACAATGAGACAGGAGTCCATCAAAAGATAAACAAAGATAGGAAGATAAAGGAGGTATTTAAAGGAGATTTAGACCTATATGGTTGGTGATTTACGGACCTTTATGGTTGGTGAGACTTGACTCCTACAACACTACAAGGCTGCAGTAAAGCAGAAGCCCCTTCTCAAGAATTTGTTAACATTCAAAGCACTTGTTAATGTTCAAAGCCCATGAGATCTTAATACAGAGGCCTCATGCAAAAGAGGAGGATATAATTCTGCCTTCCTCCCCAGTGCTATGCTCATGTTCCTGTTCACCGGAGCACTTCTTAGCAATGTGACAGGAAAAGCAGCAGCTTCATGCTGCATATGAGCTGAAAATAGACTAGAGGCACTTTTCAGTCCTCTAAGTCAATGACTGCTGCCCTTTCTTACTGAAGGGTCAGACTCTCCATCTTCCTCAAACACTCTTGTAACCAATCTGCTCCTTCAAGAGAACAAAAACTGATAAAGTTCAACATAATGAAAATGGATCCAATATCATGTGAGTCCCTGTACCTGCTGAGAGCAGGACTGCATTTAGCCCACACACCTTGCACACTGGCCTTAGCTGCCAGGGCCCGCAGTATGTTCCCCTACACCCTAGGACTTCAGCTAGTTGTATTCAAGGCCAGCTCACTGATAAGACAGAGCTATCAGAACTTGACTGGCCTTGGAGGTGCTTGAGAAAATGCTGGAAGAAACTTTAATGGAAGTTCTCCCAAACAGCTGGGAAGCCTCAGCAGGCTCCCTGTCTTTCACTTTGGAGCTGTGTTTAGCTGAGGTTCTTGTCCTTGGACATCACTTGAGTTACTGCCTGCAGCAGGACTGCAGCCATACCTGTGCCTGACCATGTACCCAACTGACCTGATTTGAACTCCGACCTGCCTTATCAGGACAAATTTGCTTGGTGATCACCGATTGCCATGTTGATCATGGCTACTCCCTCTGAACCCGATTCTGACCATAACTTGCTCACTAGTTTTCCTAGCTTGACCTTGAACCTGGTCTCATCACTGTAGATTTGCCTGGTGACTGTGACTGGACCTGATCTGCTCCACCTTTCTGGGTACTGTGGGACTGCCCTCTTGCAGGGAGGTCTCTACTTCAGCGCATTCCCTCCTGTCACCCTCACGTCATGGATCTCCTCCCTTTGGGGAACAGCCAGCCCTGGCTGCTCCCCGGCAATAGTGCAGTATAGCACACTGATGTCTTTGACCACAGGTAGCATCTCTGAGCACGGCAGCACTGTGTTCCATTAGGAGGAATGAGAAGTCTAACAACGTTCTGCACTTCTGATCAGACTGATCAGTTAATCCTGAAACAGAGAATTTTTGAAGACAACACTGCTCCGTTGTTCTCCTCACCAAGATAAGGCCTGGGTGTAATCATGTTATATGAAATAAGGGAGTGAGTCATTGCAGAAAATAAATAGTTTTGTAGAAAAAATACAGAGAAACTAAGCTGGAGATTTTTTTTTTTAAAGAAGGTATTATCAAATATCACCTCTGTTAGGACTGGTACTACAGAGGATAACAAAAAAAGCAGTGGAAGCTTCAGCCTGGCTTACCCCAGTGTTTAAGCAGTTAGAACTGGTCGACAGCTACAATGGGACAGCAGCACCACTGAAAATCCAGCTTTGAAGGAGGCCGCAATTCCCTACCTGCAAACTTCACAGCAGTGATGGAAGAGGAATGTTCATCCAGGGTCTGCTGCAGGCTGTAATCCTTTCCAGCGTCCAGGACATGAATCAACCTATCCCGACTGGCTGAGGCTAGCAGCTTTAACCCTATAAAATATTAAAGAGGGGTTTTCAGTAAAGACACCTTTACTGAAAAAAAAAGTTTGTTTTTCCAGTCATCATTTTAAGACAGCTTCCCAAAAATCTTATTGACAAAACATTTATTCATAGTTAACTGCATGAACGGAGAAAACAAAAAGCCTCTCGATTTCATGACAACAGACAAGTCTCAGTCTTCACCTATGATCTGCCATGGAAGAGTATGAGAAAGAAGTATATTTCAAAGTCTGGTTCCACTAACTGAAAGCTACAATTCTGCTCTGAAATCCAGGAGCAGTTCACACCCAGAACACCTTGACACATGATGGCTGCATTCATAAGCAAAAGGAAAGAGGCTCCAATACATGTACCTGTGTCAGGTTTGGAGTACTCCAGACAGAGGATCTCAGAGTCATGGGCTTCCACCTTCAGCATTTCCCTCAAAGACTGCAACTCATATATCCTAAAGCAGAACATCATTGCAGATTGCAGTATTAAACCCCAAAAGACCTAGTTTTGAGTCTCACATGCACCCAGCCCTCATCCTGCCCAAGCAGCTCTATGAGGTTACCTGAGAGTTCCTATCCTGTCCCCCGAGGCCAGGTGCTCCCCGCCGGGGCTCACGCACACCGTGCGTATCCCCACCTTCGTGTCCATCACCTGCGCATCAGCTTTGTCCGCACTCCCACCCAAGTTGTAGTCAGTATCCAGGAGTACCTGAGTGTTATCATCTACGTAGATGATTTTCATCAAGTCCTGGGGACAAAATGGTGAGAAATATTAAACTAAAGTGAAGCAAATCCCTTAGAAACTGGACTCCTGGCAAAAGAACACCCTTGCTCACAGTGATTGTGTGACTGATGGCATGTTTTGGCTGGGAATAAGCACTCAGCCTCTTAATATCATGAGGGGAAAGTTATACATGTGTGTATCGTGATCATTCTTTGCAAGAGATTTTCTTTGGTTCTGGATACGATCAGATTCTCCTGCACAGAGACAAGCTCTGGGACTAGCAATTACAACATAAGAGTAGCCAGAGCAGGAATTCAGAAGACTCTAGGGAACACCCAAGTCACCCATGCCTTTTTAAAACCCTCTGGTACAGGAAGTAGAAGTTTCTTTTCCACCATGAGCAGACTGCTGAGAAAGAGCCCTTGAGTCTTCCAAAACAACTGATAACAGAAGCTAACATGGAGAGGCAATCACTGTACTGTACAAGAGTGCTCATTCATACCCAGAGTGATTTAAACCTTACGTTGCTGAGGATGTTACGGTGCAGCGCTGTGCCGTGAATGTTGGAGCTCTCCGTGTTCCACAGGCGAATGGTGTTGTCGGATGAACAGGTGATGAAGGAACCAGGGGGTAGGCACGACTGGTTGTTGTCCTTCACTTCTGGGTACATCTAAAGTTGGGTAAAATCAACTGCTGAATGAGATCCTCCTGCACTAGGCAATCTAGACACTGGCAGCAAGCTTCAAAACAAGACCAGATGAAAGAGCTGTCCTCTGCTTTGTAAAGGACAGAGGCAGCGAGGAATTCTCCTGATGAAAGCCTGCTTGAAAACCAAAGCTTTATTCTCGCTTCAAATAAACACTGGCTGAGCTTCGCTTCAAGAAGTCTGCAATAAGCCAGCATCCTTTGTGTCTGACAGTTTAAGAGAACACCTCAAAGACCATGCAACAACAGCCTCGCACTACTGTGTAGGATCTTCAAACACTACTAGGAGTTTATAATCCAGGAAAAAAAGGAGAAATATAATTAATAAAATGCTCAAAAGCAGCTCTCATCATCTTCCTTTCTTTCCAGTTCTCCTTTTTCTGACCACTATTAAGACATATTGTTCTTATGCCTTCTTTCTTTCTCTCTCCTGAAGGAAAGCTAGCTGGACAGAGTGGGTGGCAATAGTCACTTGGGAGGCTAATGCAGGCCTGGTAAATTGGCTAATGAGAATTACAGCTGAATTCTTATCACTGATTTCATTTCTCAGATTTCCGAACATTTGCTCACCACAGACATCCAACACTTTTAGAGGTCACAATAAAATCATGGGCATTTTATAAGACAAGCCACTACATGCAGTTTTGTCCAATTCTGCTCCTTTTTCTCTCATCTTTGTAATAAGGAGATTTTTTCCCCTCCGGTAACACACTGCATCTCAAATATTTGGTCAACCCCTGCTGTGCAGCCAAAGAACTGCTCCCCACTCCAGCCCAAACAGCATAACCACCACTGGAAGTATTCCAAGCTGACTCTTTCTTTCTCTTTCTCTCTCTCTCTCTCCCCCCCCCCAGCATTAACTTCTTGCATTTAAATTTGACAGCTCTTCAGATGATTTCTGCATCCACAAGCCATAATCCAACACTTCCAGCTGCAGACAATGTTCTCCATCTGCCGTTACCTCAATGTTCCACACGCAGGAAGAGTGGTAGAGAGCAGAGTAAACCTTGCCCACTTTCTTGGGATCTCTGACGTCCCACACGTACAGGCTGTGGTCGTTGTATACACAGGAAAGCCATTGGTTGGTGGGATCAAAGGTGAGGGCTATCGTGTCTGGATACTTGGCATCAGCCATACCAGAGAAAAGGCGACTGCAAGGAGAGAACAAGAGCCAAGTTACTTGTGAATTCTTGGAGTCAGGGCAAAGAGGTCAAGCTCAGATTCTGCAAAAGGGGATGGCCACGTGAACTGTGCCATAAAAGTAGAGCAAGAAGGCTGGTTGGGAAGACCTGCCTGTTGAACAACTATTGCAGCAAGAAGTCCCAAAAGAGGCCTGAACACTCCAGGGTAAAAATCATTCCCCTTGCTGTACAGCCCAGAGCCCAAACACAGACAGACATCTGACTTTCTCTGAAGGATTAAAGAGGACACGTGGTCAGCCCTGGAGGGCAGACCTCCTCATCATTCACCTTGCGTAAGCGGTTGGCAAAACCCAAAGCAAACCATGATCTCAAAGCAAAGGAGAAGGACCCATCTTTTGGGTCTGTGTAATTGATGGCAGTTAATCGCAGGAGCTGCTCTGGCATGGGACAAAGGGGAAGAAGAGCAGCAGTCACTAGCATTGAAAAGTTAGGAGCATGCCAGCACAAGGGACAAAGGAATGCTTTACTCCAGCTGATGCCCGTGGGACAGATCCTCCCCCCACATGCTTGGTGCTGCAAGGAACAGTTCATGAGATGGGCAACTGCAGATGGGCAGGGCCCTTTTTAGCCAGCTCTCTGTGGCAAACCTAACAGCAAGGGTAAAGCTGTGAGGGATAGAAAAGAGCAGCCTAGATTCTATCAAAAACATCAAGTCATTAATACAGTTGTGGGCAGTTCATTGTGGGCGACTGGCATCCTACAGAGCAGCTCTGGCATGCATAGGGATAATGAGCCCTGTGTTTTCCATCTTCTTTTGAAATTCAAAAAAAAAAAAAAGAGAGAGTGTAAGAAAGAAATGCTGTTGAGATCATAATAGCCCTACAAAGGCAGGCTCAAGGGTCACATGAATATCTATGCTTGACTGACAGATATGGACACTGCAGAGAGTACATTTAAAGGGCCAGAATACATGATTGTTTGACTTACCACTACCAAAACTGGTAACACCAAATTGAGGAAAATATTTCCTTTTCCTAGTTCTTTCACCATTCCTCCAGAGGAGGCCTATACAGTGCTGTCTGCACTTTTCCTCAAGTTTCTTCCCCAAACTTTAGAGAAAAGTGGTTAAAACACACGAGAAAAAATACTGCATTGCTGTGGACAGGGGAATTCACTAGAATGATGGCACCTTTGCTACCTTCCATCCCCTCCCCGATACCTGGCTTCAGTCACGCTTGCGATATCCGTTCCCAAGAAATGTGGCTTTGGCAGCGTGGTAACAAAGTGAAGGTTCAGAGGGTTGAAAATCCGCACGGTGCCATCAGCGCAGCCACAGAAGATGTAGTCATGATTCACTGAGATGCAGTTTGCCACAGTAGTCTGAGGAGAACACAGCACACAAGAAGGCTAGTGAGCAACACTCACTCACTTCAACAAAAGTCACCAAACACACGGCAGAGAGAAGAGCAAACTGACAGACAAAGGAATCATGGTCAGAAGAGCTGAAGTGAGGTGAAGCTTATCCCCCTGGAGCAAGGAAAAAAAAAATCAAAGTCCCAGGTTCCTTTGTGAGGAACTTTCCAGCCATGGTCCACCGCAGATTCCAGTGGCTAGGGAAAGAGCTCCAAAGGTCACCTCCCCTTCCGAAATAAGGGCACTCCTGCCAGGGGAAGTCAGCAGAGCAGCACATTTGCTACAGCTGAGTCTCACTCTGAACATTATTTTTTGCTCCTCTGTGATACTCAGCACCATCGGCAGGGAAGGAGCACTGCACCGAGTACTATCACACCAATACATTACTTGTCACAATGGAACAAGAAAGGAAAAAATGATTTTCCCTACTACTCCCATTGGGATTTGTACAAATGGCAGAAAATGGTAGAAATGGTGGGGACAAGTGGATGAGTTCAATGCAAAACTTGTTGGACTTACTGTGAAGCTGTCTGTATTCTGAGCAAGAGTGAAAGGCAGATTTTAGAGAAGAAAGGAAAGAAAAGAAGAGGCATTTCACTTGAAAGGAAGTATGAAGATATTTTGCCTTGGTTTCAACACTCTGGATACTTTCGGGTAAATATCTTGCATTCAATTGAAAGGAAAAAGCCCTGCTGAAGTCTTAACTACAGACAGTTTTCAATAGCCAAACCCAATACTAAATTGGAAAGTTGCATTTGAGATGCACAAGCCAAGCATGACACTGCAGGGAGGAGAGAGATCAGAATTCTCCTAGTTGTCCAGGCCAAACAGGAGGGACAACACAGAGGTTACCAAAGCTACATGAGGACACTGCTTTGCCAGAAGAGCAGTAGCTATAACAGGAAAGCTTGAGAATGGAAAAGCTTCAGAGATTAATAAACTCCCTTTGCAAAGAGGCAATGGCATTTGTGTCTAGTCTCCCAACCAGCATAAATCACAAAGTGGTAGAAACCTAAATTCTCCTCCAAGTCAATAACTTGCACTGCTGGTGGCTGGCTTGTGCTCTCTCAATCCTCCTATTGTTGCTCTTGCTTCTTCAGCAGGCACTGCTTCACCAGAGGAGAGGAGAATACACAACTCACCCTCAACTCCACCCACTTGTCCAGCAGCCTTTTTTCATTGAATTCACACAGCAGGCCTGAGGACGTGATACAGAAGGTGCTGTCAGCCTTCTTGCCCCTTCCACAGGCCACATCTGCGAAGAAGTTGTTCCTCAGTTCCCCAAGCAAACCTGAGCGACCTAGCAAGGGCACTGTGGCATTCACCTACCAACAAAAACACAATGTTAGGAAGAGAACGCAAGCACTACAGACAGATATCTGCCCAAACACCAAGCCTTCAGGGCAGAAGTTCCTCAAACCTAGAGGGTTGAGGAGTATGAAGAGAGAAGGCATAGGGTTTTACTGCCGTAGACCCACAGGTTGCAGACTGTTGGAACCATCAGTATTAGCAAGTCAGTGGAACAAAACTCTACCTTACGCTATCAAAATTTACTTTCCAAATTTATGACCCAGAGACAGCAGATCAGCCACAGGAATTGCAATGGACAATCTGCAACTTACATGAAATGCCAATAGAGGGAGGGGTCCAAGCATGAAGTAGCAACACCCAGACAAATGAGCATGTGCTGAATACGTATTGGATGCCCATGAGCAGAAGCCACTAGCTAAAAGGTTAAAGCCTTTGACTGACACTTCAGAAGAACAACCACAGCCTCTTGAGATGCTCACACCCACATTAAACAGTCTTCCCAATATCTGTGCTGCAAGGAGCGCAATGACTACAATTTTTTGTTCCGTTTTTCTTTTGTGTTGTTCGGTATATGTAATTACTAAAGAAACAACATGCTGCTGCACAACTCGAGGAATCACACCCCCTCCCCAGGATATAAAGCAAGCTTTTGGTACTGTTGAACCATGCAACTCCTCCCAGTCCATGGGGAGACTGGGGCTTAAGTGCTGGAGATTGAGGGCCAGCCTTGAATCCGAGGAGGAAAGAGAAAAAGGATTCCCAGTTCCCAAAGCAAAATCCACATTGCTCTAAAATGGAAGTGTCTGTCCACAGCTTGGTAGCTTCTCTCACCTTGGAGGTTTTGCTGTCATCTAGGTACCAGAACTTGATATGCCGATTTCCAGCAGTAACAAAGTAACTGCAGTCCTCTGAGAACGACACAGCTGTCACTTTACTTGAGACTTTGTTGGCTGCCACCACAATGTTTTTCTGGAAACAAAATTGTTTACACAGTTTAATTGCTTTGCTCAGAAGCAGAGGAAGTTCAATTCAGCTGCACACATATATCAATACCAAAGGTGCAGGAATGGAAAGGGAGACCCACACTACCTCCCGCTCATGCCAGCGGGAGCACTGATGCGGCAGTGCAGAATTCACCCTCACGTGCATTCTGCCTCCTCACTGCGGAGGTGGAGAGCGGGGCCACCAGTCACCCCCGCCCGCACAGACATCCTTGCTGAGCCTTGACCTCTTGGTTTTGCAGTCATAGGGCACTCCAAGCAAATGCATTTCCCTTTCTAAACAGGGAAGGCACACGCATGCCAGCACCAGCACGGACTCTCCTGGCCTCCAGGCAGCAATGCGAGCAAGGCATTCAAGACAGGGACAGGTATTTCCCAGAGGCAAAACACAAAGAATTCCACCATAATTCTTCTCTTCTCTCCAAGAAATAAAGCTTTATAGAAAGACAGAGAAGACAAAAAAGACCTTACACCAAAGGGAGAGACCAAAGTCTGCTATATTTCTCTGTACACTTCAAATAGTCAAAGAGGAGAAGAGTCAAAGAAGGCAAGGAGAGAAAAGGAGAACGGATGCTCTCTGAAGAGAATGGCTACATGACAGGCATTCGGTTTTCCTCCCCTCCTGTTCTCCAGGGATCAGCAGAAGTGCAAATTAAAAAACCTTCCTCTCCATCTTTGGTGAGTTTTCAACCTTGTAGCACATGACTGACAGTAAGTATTGGGAATGTGTTTACAACACTGGGGTCTTTCCTTATGGGAGTAAGGGGCCCTTACCAACAACAGGGCTTTGCTTTTTCATCACGATCAAACAACTGAGCAAGTCCCACAGACTGGAAAGAACAGGGAAACGGAAGCAGCAACCCAGTGGATGAAAGACAGGCTGCAATAAAAGGTGCAAGGAAGTACTTTGGAAGATCTGGTTTCAATTTTCTGTCTCAGTTTTCTATGACTTTTGTCAAGTCCATTATCTCTAGTTTTAGGATCCAATTTACAAAATATACATTCTACCTCCTGACAGGGTCTGGAACATACTTCAGCACAGAAGCATTCTTCAGCACAAAAGTGTGGAACAGTTCTTACCTTACAAGCTCTCATGCAAAAAAAATACAATCAGGATCACAGTAAACAAAAAACTTGTAGGTAGAACAAAGCTGTCTGTACTCAGTCCCACACATTATGTTCCTCTCCAAGTCACTACTGGGATTTGTGGGACTAGAAAGAACCAGAAAGCTGAACACACACACACTTTTCTACATCAATACAGGCATCCTTGTTTTATCACTACATAACTCTGCTATACAAAAAATAGCAAAGTTAAACTTTCACTTATGCAGGAAAGAACTAACAGGGAGAGCTCAGTACAGTTCAAAATATGATGAAGCTGTTAACGTACTACATGAGCACAGGCTCACAAGCTGCACAGTATGACATTTAACATCTGTGTCTGTAGTCACATACAATTTCTCTCTCTTTTAGAGAGTCTTACATTGTCTGAAGAGGTAGCAGGAGCTGATTCGAATCAGAAAAAGCATAAGCGTTTAGCTGTCTCTCATACATCAGTTTGGAGTCTTTTGTAACGTGAGCCTGGCAACAATGGTATGTTTTTTTTTTTTTACACAAACAGCCTATATTTACAGGTTTTCTAGATGAAAAAACATAGGCTTTATTTTCCATAGACAGCACGGCCACTGTGCTCTGTGTATGTTCCCTTTCTCATAGGTCAAGGATTTGTTTGGAGTATCACAAATCCTGACACAATTAAAAACAGAACTCAAGAACACCCCTACATCCCTGCCTGGTGAGACTCTCCTCCTTCAAACCCATGAATCAGTTTTTAAACAAGCCTCTAAAAAGGCTTAAGTCCTTGACAAGGTTTTGGAAGCCCAGGCTTTTCTGACTAGGCAGCAAGATGTTGTATGTCTCCAAATACAGAGAATAATCCTTCAAAGTGATTTAGAACATCCCTAGGGGACCATTGCTCTCTCCCATGTCCAAACTTGTCTGTGTCAATGAATGTCACAAGAAGAGCGGAGAAGAAGAAAAAAAAGAAAGCAGCAGAAAGCAGGAGAGAATTGAAATAATAAAATCATCATATTTATGGACTCTGTGGTCCACCCAGCTTCCCGGGGCACTTACCTTCCAAGACCACACGTTGACAATCATGTCGTGCTGGTAGCCCACCGAAACAATGTACTTGGAGCTGGGGGAGAAGGCGACGCAGGCCACGCCGTACTTGTGCTCCTGCAGCTCCGCCACCTGCGTCCGCTCAGCCACATCCCACACGCGAACAGCGGGCATGTGGCCGCTCTGCAGGGACAGGGACAGGCAGAGAACAGGAAATGTAACTCCCAACGTCGGTTCTGATTGACTCAGGCATGTAAAAGGGTGGAAGTTTGGGAGACGATACACAGATGCTGCAGTCACCATACAGGGGTTGGAGCTCTCCTCCTGTGACTCTCTAAACACCCTCCTCTCCTCTCCTTCAATCCTTCTTGCACTCCCTCCAAAAGAGCCCAAGACTGGAACAATACTTTTCCTGCACATCCCTGAATTTGCAATGGGAACTCGCAGCCTGCTCATAAAAAGCATTATGTGACAACTTATATTCAGATTTAGTGAACCCGAAGACCCTCTGCAGACATCCTCTGCTCCTAACACAACACAGACACTGGAAATCTTGAACCAGGTCAGCCAAGCCTCCCCCAAACGTGATGTGACTGGTTATGTCAATTAGAACACAGCACCTGTGGAAGGCCTCGAAGAGGCCAACAGCACCACTCACACCACAACGGTAACTGCAGGAATGCACTGCCTGAAAAAAGGTGGGCAAAGGAGCCTCACAGAGACAGGGAAGGAACACACACTGGTTTTACACTTTTCCAGAAAATCAGGAGGTGATAGGCCCTGGAAATGCCAGCACAGCACCTTCTGCTAGACAATTTTATTTTTCTTTTTCTTTCTTTTTTTTTTTTTTTTTGGTTATTTATTCAAAATAAAATGGTAAGTACAAGGCAAGCTGAAGTGCTGTCCAGGACTGCACCTGATAGACGAATCCTACTCAAGAGCTTATTCAGGAATTCAGGTATGGAAGCCTGTCACAGAGATACCCTGCAAAATTACATATCCATGGCAACAAGGGAAAATGGTGCCTTTTCTGGTCAGGGTTTAGTCAGTCATTTGACTGCGTGGGAGAGGCAATTCTTATCGCAAGAAAGAGAAATCAAAGCTCTGGCAAGGCAGAATTGGGAATGTTCAGTTGTCTCCCAAACAGCTCTGCCAAGCAACTTCTTGTGGCCTGGAAAAGTGCCAAGGTCACATTTTTATTGTATTTGGTGCAGTTGTTCTTACATGGCAGAGCTCATGTCTCAAGGCTGCTGTCAAGATGTTAGTAAGCCAAAAATGTTGCTCTTCAAAATAATTGCTCTACTTCAAAATATATGCATTTCCCAGACTCTTAAGTGTGCACCACAAAGCACTGACAAACTGATTCACAGCCAGCGCCACAACAGATGCTCACCAACAGCAAGCTCCACACAAGCTCCATCCAAGTCCCATGGATGAGGAATTTACGCTTCCATGGGGAGAAAAAAAAATCCATTTTCTTCTGCATTTAAAATATTTAAGAGACATTTAATACATATGGCAGGCCAAGGAACCACTTCTGCAGGCTCTCTCCTGAGGATCCAGTCCAGAAAACGAATGTGTTAGTGTGCAGAATCAGCCCGAGGCCCAAGCAATGGTGACTAACAGAACACGGTCCTATTTCCCAATGGGGCCTCCCCCAGGACACAGGGATGACGAGGAGACTGCTGACCCCAGCAGGGGGCACTGCGGGACAAATTAATAATTCAGATTTCACCTATTTGGGAGGGTACCCAAAAAGAGAAGTGGCTTGAGAGCAGGGCAAGCAGAAACATGTTCTGCAACATGGCAAAAAAGCCTTCACGTAGAAAGCCTTTCACTGGAAAGACTATTTTTAATCAAAGCTTGCCATTTAAATGAAAATGGATTCAAACTGAAATGCACAGCCTGCTGGTATTAATAATAAAAAAAAAAACCCCACACACAATATTTTAATTTTTCCTGCCCCACATGAAGAGAACAGAAGCAGATATTTAAAAAATAAACAAGCAAACAAAAAAAAAATCCACAACCACCAACATCCTCAGAACAAAAAACTGGGGGAAAAAGAGATGTATCTAACTCTTTTTACAATTAAATAAAATATAAGCATATTTTTATTTGTGTCTGCATGCATATAATAATGTTCTATACATTAAGAATTCTCTAGCATAAAAGGAGATTAAAAATGGTAAAAATCAGCAGTCAAAATCTCATCTTTTCATTAAGAAAAAGGAAAAACATAAAGGTCTCTAATGCTCTGATAGCAAATTTGCCATTACTTTTGTTGTGCTGAGGTAACCATCCCCAAATCCCGTCATTCCAGCAGGGATTCAGCATAGGGAACCACCCACAGCCATGACAGCTGCCATTGCAGCAGCCGAAGTCGGGACGCGTGGAGCGAGCAGCCCCCTCGGCAGCTCTCGGGCAGGGCTGCCACGTGCTCCGCTGCGCGGAGGCTCACGAGGGAGCCCCGTCCCACGTGCTCGCCCAGGGCCCACCGAGCACCCACGCTGGCCCTAAGTTACCGTGAGTAACGCAAAGAGCGAACCGAGCCCAGCCGAGAGGGGGACAGTCAACACTTGTGTGGATTTTAACATCGAGTAATTCCAAACGCATGACACACGGCCCATGTTTTGCCTTCTAATGTGGAACAGACATGCAGAGCAGTCATCCGTATTCTCCCCTTCGAGCATGTTTGAAGGGAGGAAGCGACTGTCGCCAGCAGCTGAGTGCACAAAGCCAAACCACAGGCACCAGCATCTTTTGTCACTGTTCCTACAGCTCCATTCCACATGCGCTTTTCACTTTTTCCACAACACTGTTATTGGCTTCAGTTACTTCCCAAAATCCTAAAGGGACAATCCTAAACTCAATCCAAGAATAAGGACCATCCAAGTCCTCTCCATTCATGTTACAGGAGAGCAGGATTTTGTATTTTTTTTTTTTTTATTTTTGACTTATTTTTCACTCTACATTTAGCTCTCAGAGGCTGCTCCAGGAGACTGCTGCCTCCCTGTAAGCTGACTGGATGGAACAGCACATCAACGCACCCTCAGCAGGAGCGCCCAAAGCCACCCATAACTCAGAAGGCCCACACAGAGATGGAGAGCTAAAATAGATTTCCCTGGAAAAAGGCAGCTCAGAGGCTTGCTCTGTTTATATTTCAGTGGCCACAGTCCTGCCAAAAAGCAGAAGGGATTTTACAGGACCCAAATTGTCAACATTTGGGTAATGGGTACCCTCTTTCCTCTCACACTTACCTCTCCTGTAACCAGGTACTTTCCATCTGGAGAAAAAGCAAGGGCTGTGATTGTTTTCCTAAAACAGAAAAAAATGGCACTGAAATATTTCCAGTATGCAATTTCATTTCGATATGTCATGACTAGAGAGGAAAGATTAGAAGAGAAAAAATAAAAAAAAAGGCAGTTCAGATTACACTTAATAGTCCGCCAACAGTTTTTCTTTACCACAAGTCTAACACTTGTCATGGAGATTCCCTGCTTTCCAAATCTCTAGCAGGATGCCTACAGATCCAGGAAAGCCCCCAAAGTTACAGTTTATCTTCATATCTCTGCCTTTATTCCAGCTGCAGGGACAGATCAGTCCTGGTTCTAAGAACAAGTCACAGTTTCAGGTTGGAGGAGAAAAAAGAAACATATATCTATATGTATAATCATACATGGATACCATGAGGTTCTAGTAAGATCTCCTCCATGCAGTGTCTTTTAAAACTTCCTCATGTGGTCACAATATTTTGAAGTGTTGCCTAGTTGGCAACAGCAGTTCACGTTAGGAGGAGCCACAGGCAAACCGGCAGGCGGACTCTGCCCAAGGCAGCGCTCACTGCAGGAATTCATCTGAGAGCAACAGTTTTCTCAGCAGTGCTCACACTTCGCTCAAGCAGTAAGAGCCTTGAAAGCCACCTCCCACAGAGAACAAGCTTGAAACTTCACTCACCTGGAGCTGTTTAGAATATGGTGTTGCTTATTTTTCCTAGGGTTGAACAGCACCACAACACATCTAGATGGAAGAAAAAAAGAAAAAAAAAATTGACATAACAGTCGTGGGCATAAAGAAAACAAATGGAGCCATTCTTGTTGGCAGAGCAGAAGCACAAGCAGCCCCAAAGGGCTTTTCAATCCCCTAACCTCACAGTCTGAGCTGTGGTTAGCTGGAAACTGCAAAGGAAAAGCGCAGCTCAGAGGAGAAATCCCAAGCATCTCTCATATTGAGGAGTATAGTACCATAAATAATTTCCTTTGGCACGTATGAACTCCAAATCTCTCCTTGTTCAAGCTGGACAGAAAGGTTAATTATGAAAGCCTGTGTAATGGTCCCAGTAGATTAGGTTCCCTGTCCCCTGCCATAAAAACGACCCCGTGTTCTGGGGTATGTTCCTCAAGTGAGGAAGTCAGGAGCAATGGAAGAGGGGATCTTTTTAAAAAGCTCTCAAGAAAAAAGAACCAATTTTCTGTGCCTGGCCTGTAATGCAAGACAGGACGGAAAGCTGCCGCACGTAGCACAAGGGGTTAGCTGGTGAGAAACATGATGTCAGAACTCGTTGGCCCAAGAGACAGTGATCCGAATAAACAACTTGCTCAGGGCTCTGCACAAATCTCTCAGCAAGATGAACTGCAAAAGCAGCAACCCCCTGTTAAGCAAAACATTTGCCTCCATGAGAAGCAGGACAGTGAGCAACTGGGAGAGCGTGAAGGAGAAAGGGCCCCGCTTCCCCGCCATCCCACCACGAGTGCTTCACCGGCCGCGCGGCCACGCTGCAACGTGACCGTAGCCCCAGCACTGCGGAGGCAGCGCCTGCATGGCCCCCTCGCAGGCCTGGTCAGGCTGCAGGTGCAGTTCGGGTTTGACGCGGCCGCAGGGTCCCCGCAGGGCGGGCAGCTCCCTCCCGGCCCAGGCAGCCGGTCTCTCGCCAGCTCCAGCAGGGCTCCCCTGCCAGGAGCAGCGCCGATTCTGAACGGGAAAAGAGCGCACAGGAGGCCTGGCAGAGCAAGAGCCAGCGTCCTTGGCCAGAGCTGTCACCCTCCATTAACATCACTACCCCAAAGCAGGCTCCAAAAACTACTGTGGTCTCCAAAGCACCAACCGCGCACAAGATGTGCCCCCCTCACCACACTACATTCCCTCTGTGGTGCCCCTCAAGAACAGCCCTGGCTTTCTCGGGACATTAAAGCATGGCTGGAGCCGTAACCTTGTGGTTAAAAGTGTAAATAAGCAGGCTGTTCAAACTGGGATCCATCCTCTGGGCTCTTCATGCTGGGCAACCAATCCGGAAAGGTTCAAGCCAAACCTATGCTATTTCTTTCTATAGGTGTATAGAAGCAGTAGGCGTCTTCTGATCCAGTAACAAGGCAGGGAAGGTTAAGCCTTGCAAATCATGAGACGTGAAATAGGAAGAGAGCAGATGTGGAAATCTGATTTCTGTAGCTAACTGGAAGAGCAAGACAAAAACCACACTGTGTGAAGTTGGGTAGGGTTGCATGGACCCAAATCCTGCTGGGTTACAGCAGGGAAGAGTTACTGAAAGTAAGTTTCAGAAAATATTAAAAAGAATAAGGAAAGATAAAAAAAATCCCTTGAAAAACTAAAAAGTTGCACAGGAAAGTCAAGTCCTTTGTGTTGAATTACAAAGGACTTTGCACAAAAACAGGACACTATAGAAGTGAACAAAATCTAAAAATATAGGAAAGACGGGCAAAAACCAAACCACAGTCTTCAAACCAAGCAGGCAAATAAACACACCATTTCCTAGAATAGTACACGTCCCAGGGCTCTGCCTTTATTAACTTATGCAGCCGAGCCTCTAACCACTTACAATCACAAGTTTTAACTCAAACGCCCTCTTGGAAATGGCCATTTCCTGAGAGGGCTGCCTCCCTGCAGGCCTCCCTGCCCACTTCTCATCTCTCAGCAAGTCAAAACCCCACAGGGAAGGTAAGAACCACCCAGCTCACGCACCAAGGAGAAACAGTAAATCCTTCAAGAGTCACACAGGTTCTAATGTCAGACTACCAAACAGAGATATTTTAACTCTGTATTAAGACACACTTATGTTTGAGGCATTGAGTTTACGACCCATAGCTAAACAACTCTATGGTTGGGCACTGAGAGGTGAGAAGTATCTCTTTACTAGTCAGCAAACATCGACTTATGTCATGGAAAAGTAATTTTATCTTGTAGACATAGCTAAACAAAATTGTATGTAGTTATGCTGAGTTATAAACTAAGCTTGCTTACTGGTTCTGGTCTATAGCCTGAATGGATAAACTGATTTAGCCCGTCAAAGCTTTTAACCCTTAAGTTATGTGGTACCCTCAAAAAGCTCCCTCACTGCTATGCTGTCCTGTGCTGATTTTACACAAACACCTTCCTACCACCCTACATAAGATCAAGGAAAGCTTCAGCCAACTTGAGGATACTTTATTCAGCAGGACAGCAGCCACACACAACATAAATCTTACAGCAGGACTCAGCTACTGTTCTGGGACTCTGGAACACCTGACTTTGAAGCTGGCTCACGCTCAACATACTTGGAAAGGTGTCTAGCACACTTTATCCTAGAGAGCAGATCCCTTTGACGGGCGGCAACTAGCTATTGCCAGCACTCAAGCTGGGTGCTTGCACTACTCTGGGTATCTGAGGCAGCCTCGATGCCTGCTCAGGCACTTGCAGCTCAGCTCTGCGTGGCCCTGCAGCAGCCCCCGAACCTCCCAGAGCCAGCAAGTCACTTTAGAGCAGAACCTGAGGCAGTCCTCCCTGCAAGGCAAGTGAAGCTACTAAGCCCTCAGGACATTCAAAGCATCTATTCATTTCTTTTTACGTTGACTTTAATACTACGCTATTAAAACAATAAATATTTACCAAAGAAATTTAGTTGCACACAAAACTCACACCCCTCCATCCATCCACCAGTGGGTCTGCTTCTTTATAAGACTATGACGTCTAGTATTTTACAGCCAAGAGGCAGAAGGAACACAAAGAAAGACAGCACTGATCTCATTTCTAACTTCCATTTGTAGATGTTGTAGGCAACACAAATACCAGCACTAGCTCCAGAAGAGCTCTGCACAGGACCCGCAGAGAAGCACTGAGCCTGCTGTACACTGGCTCTTCACAAGGTGAGCACTGTTAGCAACCTTGCTTCAGCACAAACCTGTGTCTTCTCTGCAGCTATGGGCAGAGCTTAAACACTACATTTTGCTCCATGATAATATTGGTTTCCAAGACATTTATAGAAATCATTCACTGCTGTGTGGATTACTGCTGTACAAGCCATGTCCTACGCAGTGGAGATTAGGTGTCTAGTTTCTTTGCACATTGGTTCCTGCAGAGGCCATTGGCAACTGTACACATATTTTAAAGTCTTATTTCTAGGTCTGTGATGTCATTCCCAACCTTCAAGTACACCTTGCCCATACAAGCAGCCTTTAAAAACAACTTGGCATTTGGCTCTGGGCCCTCTCCCAGGGCTCATCTTTCTTGTGAGGCAGTCGGGTAACACCTGCAAAGGGCAGAACCAGTTCTCAGGGCTGGCAGATGGTCTTGCAGATGACATGAACTTTCTCCATCAGGAAGCCCATTTGAGACAGCCAAGAAGGATGCAGCAAAAGGTTCCTTTGAGAGTTTGCCAAACCTCCAAGAGGGCACAGCCCTATCTTATATATGCATGTATGCAGATAGAAAGCTGGTATTCCTTTAAGGGGGATTTGCAAGAGTTTCCACTCGCTCCAGCAAAAGGAAAGAGAAACAAAACATACAAATGCAGCAATTTCCCTAAGCTAAATATAGGAGCAGGAATGAAGAGGAATCAGGCGTCAGTCTCACATTCACACGAAGGATCGACTCTCCAGGTCAGCAGCATGGGGTCACTGCAACCCCCTGCTCACCCCTTGGCCCTGCCTTTCATCCTCCCAGCTCCACTCCCGCTCTCCCCCAAGATCCTGTGTTTCTGCAACTTACTATCCCTTCCCACCATCCTCCTCCCACTTCCCAACACGGCCCTGCAGTCTCCCCTGCCTTCTCCCCACCCGCCCGCTCTCTCGCTCCTCCTCGGAAGCTAACAGAAAGTAGATTTCTGCCAGCAGCAGTTTCCCTCTTTCCTTGCTCTGGCGGCCAGCACCTTGCCAGGAGCTTGGGAAGACCCCGGGCAGCGATGGAAACCCTCTCCCAAGTTATCAGTTACCCAGCCTGGTCGTATCTCGTGGGACACACAGACTGGAGTCCATGAGTTGAGTACTCCCTGATCACCTAAGTGCACCCAGTCTAGGTGATAAAGAGGATGCTGCATGCAGGAAAGAAAGCTCCATTCAGACATGGAAACAAATTTCCTTTTTGCTACAATATCCTCCTTTCATGCTGCTGCAAGAGTAAGTGAAAAGAGCAAACGGTGCCATCCTTTCCATACTGGGTCATTTCTCAATTCATACCCTACCCTCTGCCCAAAGCTATTCAGGCAAGAGTGCAATAGCTTCCTATGCATTAAATGCATATTTAAAGAGAGAAAAAAAAAAAAAAGGAGAGAGAGGAAAGAGAAAGAGAGGCAGATAAGAATACACTCTTTTTCACACTGTCAAGAGAGGCCTGATCAGTGTGAAACAGAAAATTAGCATGAGCAGTTAAAGACACTGTGGGCTCAGTGATGGGACAGGATGTGCACATTGAATATGTAGCTGAAGAGGCATTCCCATGAAAGCTCTATTAAATGCATTTTGAGAAGTCAGACGTATCTATTGAGAGGTTAAGACTGAGGTGCCACTGCCTGAGTATGGAAGCCTTTGGAGCTCACTGCACTGATCCATGATCAAAAAGACTGTAAGAGTGGAAATCTCAGAGATGCAGTTAAACTCTCCAGAAACCAAAACAGGCTAACACAAAAGGCCATGGCTGTTGAATAAGGAACTCACTGTAAAAAGTGGTTAAATAATTCAAATTTCAAATAAACAGATGGCCTAAGCATTTTGAGTGTCACTAGCTCAATATTTGAGGAATTTCTGGTTACTGAAGAGTAGCATGTTGGGGCCTGGGGTGATTTTCAGAGGAATTTGTTCTTTTAAAAGGTTTTTTTGGCTCCACAAGTCTGTAGGACTGGGGACAGAAATGCACCATGCTACAGACTCTGCCTCAAAGCACACAAGAACAACAACCACATCATCTCTGACCCAGTACTTTGCCTCCAATAGTGATAAATAGTATAGGTCTGGGGAAAAATGGGCCACAGTTTAGAGACAGTTTCCCAGACTATCTTCCCAGTCTCCTGAAATGTGTCTTTGAGATTTCGTAAGATGGTGGGAGAAAAGACTCCTGTTATTTGCCCTCATGCTACACTCCTCCAAATTTGAGTTTTAATCAGCTAGCTCCCACGCCTGCTAGAGTCTCTTACACGCTACCTGTGGGTAGAAATCTAGAGCTAGATGCCTTCAGGCTCCCCTTCCTCATAATCCCTTAGACAAAAGGGGAGATCACAAGGGAATCCTGAGGAACAAAACCTGAAGGCATCCGTGCTAAGACACAGCCCTGCTATGCAGACCAGGTGACAATGGCAGGGATGGGAAAAACTCCTCCTTGCCAAGAGTAACAAACAGTAGGTTTAAAATTGCTCATTTGCCTGTGCTCTTGGATTGTCTAGGGAGTAGGAGGAAGGAATACTTTTACTCAGATGTTTTGGATTTACATGGTTTAATCTAGTACTCATGGTGCTCAGCGGGCAGAACTGAAGGCAGCTTGGGGACAGGCTCCTCATAGGGCCTGTGAGCACACGCATCTACGTGAGAAACGTGGATCCCCCACCAAGCAGGCCGTGGTAGGTTTTCATGTATTTTTAAGACAGTGGGTCTGTTCATAGCCCCCAGCCAGAAGTTCTTGCTCTTATCCTCAACCTCTAACCACCACCTCTCAAGGATTTGGGCAGCCATAATCCCTGTTTCTTCCCCTTTCCACATCACTATTTCTGGGCATTTCTCTCTGCAGTTCTTCCATATGCAGTGACAGTGGAAAAGCTGGTTGTCCCAACGTTCAAGAAGAGGGAAGTAACACAGTAACTCTAGTCCCAAGGAAAGCAAGGCAAACATGACAAGCAGGATTTGCAGGCATAATCCTCGCAAGGACAAAGGCCACCTATGCTCGCCCACCACTTCAGTCTCTCCTGAATCAATACACCCAGTTACTGATGGGCCAGATAAGGTTGGTACAAGGAAACACGAGATGAAGGAATCCAGAAGAAGCCTCTCTCTTCTCAGTCTCTGTCCATCACCATTTGCTTTGCAGGACCACAAGACAGTGCTCTGATCACTCTTCCTATTTAGGGTAGGGTAACCCCAGTGAGTGGCTCATTTTCCTTCATCCATCCACACTGAGGCAGAAGTGCAAACCATGCAAGAGAACTGCTCTGTCCCCAGATATATGACTTTAAAAAGCCTGTAGGATCTAGTAACATCCAGACAACCAGGCAGCTCTTCTCCTCACCATCTGGAGCTACTACTAGCAGCTTTCAAGCGCTGCCCCTTTATACTTACCAGGTTATTGCTTTAAGAGCAACCAGTCATGTATCTGACCTCGAGCTGCACATGGCAGAGGACAGATGCACAGATTTGAAAGGCACCCAAAATACTTCAAAATGAGGCCTAAAAAATCCCAAAGACATAAAGGGATTGAAAAAAAAAAAAACAAAGCCTAACACAGAGCAGAGATGGTGACTGCATATCAAACCAGGACTCTATTCTTGCACACAAATAGACATTACTGAAGTTTCTGCTAAAACTCCTGTTCACAGAGGGAAAACTCAGAGGACTGAATCTGACTGCCTTGTATCAGAGAGAGGCACAGCCTGCCCATAATGCCAGACACAATTATTTCTAAGCAGGTCTTACTTCAGCATTTCCTGGTCCCCTAGGCACCATCACACTCATACTGCTGGGCACAGGAAAACGCCAAGCTAGGTCATTTCAAGGTCTTTTTCTAGAGGGACAGGACAGTTAAAACCAGCAACCCTTCTAATGCTGGACAAACAAGTGCAGGAAGATGATTCAGGTAAATAAACTCCGGTTCTGCAATTCACAGAGAGTGGGTTCAGGGAAAGAAGAAATCCAGATCACTTCTCCTGCTGGGTAAGTTGCATGCAACCCAGAGCAGCCATGCTGGAGCCAGGGACATGCAGCAGCCCTAGGGAAAGGGGTGGTTTCTCACAGAGCACCATGGTGAGGAGGCACCTTCTCGGGGGGAGGCCCACAGCTACGCCAGGATGGCGATTGCGAAAGACCATGAACCAAGAAACATGTCTGGAGAAAAGAGAGGTGAGAAAAGAGCTTAGAGGAAAAGACATCAAATTTAGATCAGCTTACCAGCTGGGAATCATTACAAATGCAAGGAAGATTAAAGCAATTTCAAATAATTGAAATGTCTTATGGCTGCCCAGTCACCAGTGATTCAGCAGGAGCTCCACCTTCTAAAACTCTTCATTCTCCTGACACTGCAAAGCCACGAAAGGAAGGAGGGTTAAAAAAAAAAAAAAAAAAAAAAGAGCCACCACACAACTTACAGGCGAGACACATGTTGCTTATAAACTAAAATAAAGCTATGCCCCAATGGGCCTGGCAACCGGCTATTCCCCCTGTCTTGGGCAACACCTCATCTGCTCCTCCAAGCCTCAACAGAGCTAGGTGGAGCGGCAGGGCACCCAAAGCGCAAGCTGCACGAGCACACGCAGCTTTGCCCATCAGCCTGCAGATCTGATGGGTCCCAAAGAGCATAAGGCACTGATGAAAAATCGCACGCACCCAACCCACTATTGCTCACTTTCCTCCTTCCTTCAGAAAAAACACTTCCCGAGGGACAGGGAACGTCAGATAAACAACCTACAGCAAGTTTTAAATCATCAAGGCTGGAAGCAATAGTCACAGAACAGAGTTTTATTTCCATACAACTGGCAAATGCCCACTGACCACAAATTAGGAGCAGCCCCAGGAGCTATAGCAACGGGCAACTCAAGACAGGAAAGCTGAAGGAGTAAAAGGTCTACTCGAACAGCTCACGAGAAGAAACTGTGTTCATCAGTTAGGCAGGAGAGACTGCAAAGCATTAGAAAGTGGATCCCTGAGCAGATCCTTACTAATCCCAGATGTTACCAAGAACAAATAGCTAGGATATGCATCAAGGAGGTGAATACAGCTTTCTCCAGGACGAATGCTTCGCAACAGGAACATACTGCGTGCTGGCAAATTCCTCAGAAAGGACTTGCCTCCACATGCTCAGGACTTCTCCCAAAGTTACAGCTGTCACAGACCTGTAGTGAGTAGAGAAGAACAAGTCTCGGGCTCTAAGACCAGCCAAGGCAACTGCTCGGGGATCTCCGGCTCTTGGCCCACTCCACCCCTCCTGCTGCACTCCACGCGCAGCCGGCTGGTCCCTCTGTGGGCAGAGTCTGGCTGCCAGCCCCACATTTGTCTTCCAGTGCACAAAGCAGCAAGTGAATAATCAGCAAAACCGAGATGAAGGGCAAGAAGTTGTAGTGATTTAGCTCTTTAATACTGTATTATGACAGTATTAATACAGCCCATAAGCTTGTGCACAGTCTGCAAGGTCTCTGGGCTGAGGCTTATCAGGCTTGCTCTGTCTAAACTCTTCTTGACCTGCCGGGAGCTTTGTTTTACTTGATTTAGCTGTGACAGCAGTTTCTCTAACTGGGTATTTATGCCTTATCTGTTCCTCTTTTATCTTTGTGTGGTACAAGCATAGTTTAGACAGCAACAGCAGCAGTAAAAATTACACAGAACGAGGTATTTACAAACATGATGTGTTACATGCAGAGAAATACAGGCCAGGTATGACAGCAGAGGCCTTGGAAAGTTGCGACATAAATGAGTGCAGATATGCAAGGATAGGAAAGGGGGCACAGAATACCCCACAGACATCAATGGTCAACTGAAGAAATGCAATCCTAGAGCTGGACAAAGCTGGGTTTAGGTATAAAAAATAGAACAAAGAGATTGTATCTAACACACAGAAATGGCATTATGAATTTGGATATAACATAGAGCTGCAAACAAGTGAAGAAAGAGAAAGATGTAAAAGGATATTAACAAACTTTTAGGAGTGATCCCAAGTGAATCCTATAGGAAGGAAGAAGAAATCAACACCAATGTCACACTCCTTCCCACAGAGGACTCCCAGAGGCTGAGGGTTTATGCTCTTACTATGTCTATCAGTCCAAAACTGCTGACTTTAGGACTCAGAAGAGCAATGGAAGGGTAAGTGTAACACCAAGGAGAAGAAACAGATATGAACAATTGTGTCTGCATCACCGTTTTAGCTGCATTACCACTATTATTGAGACTTTTTTTCTGTAGAGATGTTTTGTAAAGCATTATTATTCTTTCTTTTTCAGGAATAATGAGTTCAAAATTAATAATGAATTTTGAATTAGTGTGTTAAGTGTTCAGTTATACTAACAATAAATTCCTTTTACATCTACATATTTATATACACTTATACATACACACATACACATAAAGTATGCTTCACTTTTGCCCATAAACAAGCTTTTTCTGCCATCCAGTGCTGATGGAGTTCAGCTCTCCAGACCTCCTGAATCCTGAGAAAGGCCAGGAGCTTTCTCCGAGGCACCCTGCAGAGAGCAGGCAGCTCTTTGGAGAGATGCGCAGGCCCAGCTGTGCTTACACAGGAACATCTGGCTCCAGGTCAGCAGTGGCTCCCCAGCAAGGGCTGATCCTATCGTGCTGCAGAGCTCTGTAAGCTGAAACAGCTTCTTCCGTTGAAATTCGGCCCCAGAGGAAAACATACCCCACTTACAAGCAATTGGCCAACACCTCTGCGTTTCCAGCAGCAAGCGTGGCCAGGGTACTCCCTCGTTGGGCCTTAGCAATTCACAGAAACCAGTGAGAAAGATTTATGCCTCAAACTAATTATCCTGGGCTGAAGAACAGAACAGCTCACGGCAGGTGCCTGAAGGCTTTAACTGCATTACCACTGGCAATCAACACGGTCAATATTAAAGGAGCATTAATCAAAAGAGCAATACCAAAGGCAATACAATCCAGCTCCCTCCCTGTTCTCATGTCGTTGCCCTTTGGAGAGCAGCCGACAGCAGCAGGTCTGCGCGGCAGCCCCTCTGCGCAGCGCTGTGCCCGGGCAGGTGCTCGCGCGCTAACGCGCTGCAGCAGCCCCATGGGCACACAGGACCCCGCTGTGTCCCCAGCAGCCCCACAGCGGGACAGTGCGTCCCACTGAGCGCCTCGGCGAGCCGGAGTCCTGCAGTGGCGCAGGCCCAGTGAACCCACTCTTTTCTGTGCACAGGGTTATTTAAAGACTCGCCACTCCAAAGAGCCAGTTGGTTGAGCCAGAGGCTGCCCAAGGCAGGAGACGGCCAGCAAGAGCACGATGGTCCAGAGCTGCTGCCGGCTTGGCCTGCTCCAGAGCCCTGGGCTCGCGACCTCGGCTCGGGGCTTGGCAGTGTAACCTGCCTCTCCCAGCACCTGCTGTCAACACCACCACCTAGGACACGTCACCGACGGCTCCAAGGATCGAGCCCTCGGGGTGTGTTCTGGCTCTGTCCTAGCTCCAGCGCTTCTCAAAGCAGGAACAGCTCAGACTTATTCCCGGCAAAATTCAATTCTGGCCACGTTATCTCTTTAGGAGGCTTGTGACAGCTACAACTGTAATGCAAGGGGAACGTTTACCTCTGCTTTGCCATTACCTTATCCTAAAATAGAGGATTGTAAGAACACAGAGATTTCTCTCCAGCACAGCTAATGAGCATCAGCTGTCACAAGACCTGGAAAGATAATTTTCCTGGAAGAAGGAGCAATCATCATAAAACCCAAGGTTTTACTTTCTAACAGCCCTCTTGCTCTCACGACAGAGAACATGGCCAGACTGAAGCCCCAGCTGCAGCCCCTCATGCAGGGCTGGCCAGCGCGCGGGTGCAGGCGTAGCGGGGCACGGCTCCCAGTGCCGGCTCCTGTGCCTGGTTGCACATGCTTCCAGGAACAGACTACACTGCTCCTCAGCCCTCCTGTTTAACAGGTGCTCCCTCACCTTTAACTCCCCTTCCGACAGCAAGCGAAACCCAAGTCGGTCTACAGTGCTAGGTCCTCCAGAAGAGGTGAAGGGCTGTGTTGTTCACACCTGCGCAGGGACACGCACTTCAGACCGCACACGCTTCTTTCAAGTTAAACTCCACGATTTGTGTAAAGGTTGCCAGGAGACACGGGCCTTGTTGATTCTTGGCCGGGGTGGAGCCCGGCTGGGGCCGCCGGTATCTCGGTTTCATCCCAGACTCGGTTATTCCACAGTCCTCCCCCCAGCTCTTATGCAAGGCTGGGACTTGGCTCGGGAAGGGGCCGTGTTGCGGCACACGGCGCCTGTTGCTGGGAGGGAGGCAGCCCCGCTTCAGGGACGGGGACCAAGCAGGTCGCTACCTGCAGGCGTGCAGCCTCCCGCCTTCTCCATCCCACTCCTTTCTCAGGCCAGGCTCTTTCTTATTCTATGTGGCATGTCCGCACACTGGTCCCAAGAAGCAAACTATTCATCTCCACAGGATTATTTTCAGCTAGTCTCCCCATTTAAAATAAAACGCAGCTGGGTAAAGTGAGAGGGAGAACAGCAGCATTTTAGTTAACAGAGCAGGTTAATGTCAGGCATGAGCAGTAAGTTCACTGAAAGGACAGCGGTGTTATAGCTATTCTGACAAGACAACACTTGCATTGAGGGAAGTGGAATATTTACCCTAATACCAAGATGAAAGCAGCAAAAGTTCTATAGTTGTTCTGTACAACTAGGCCACTTAATAGGAACCCTGCATGAGGTCACCCTCACCCTCAGCCCTTGGGATGGGGCCCAGGAGGGCCCCAAGTGCAGCTAAGGGCTTTTCCTTGTCACAGGAATTTTCCCTGCAGTCCTGCAAAGATAAGAGTGTTCCCGTTCCCCTCCTCTCGCTTTCTTCAGCGCTGACGTTTTTGGCAGCAGCAGGGACGTGCATTCTAACATAAACGTTCCTTAGGGCTCAGCTATTTCCCTTATTTTTAGAATAGGGTGCAAGCTGGAGAGGAAGAGAGAATTACCCCACCACCCTACCCCATGGAAGACCAAAAACAGTCAAAAAAAAGCAAAATAAAAAAAAAATTAAAAAGGAAAAAAAAAAAAAAAAAAAAAAAGCACCCATTTCTCCCAAGTCCTGTTCAACACGCTGCCTATTCCCCATCGCAGACCTTCTCAGAAGGTTCCCAAAGGTACCACTGAAGCAGTTCAGTTCTCTCTTGGCCTGATGCACACACGCTTCATACACCACTGGCTGAAAGCATGAAAGAAAATACCCCCCTGTCCTTCAAAGAAGCTCTCACCATCTCTTGAAATACAAAAAACTTCTAGCTGCCTCCACCCTCTAATTTTGGGGCTGGGGGGCAGAAAATAAGGAATTAGCAGTTCCTCTCAGAACTGAATCCAGTCCTCTGTTTAACTCAAAGCAAGGCTGCTCACGTGCCAGGAGAGCTGAGCTACCCTCAAGCAGCTTCTGTGCAGGCAAGGGTTGTTCACGCTCATTCACTCCTTCTCACAGAGGATTCTTGGTAAACGAATTAGTGAAACATTCCCCAAGGTGCTTCATTACAACTGGACCATTCGCTTGAAAAATTCTCATTTCACTCTAAATGTCAAAAACCTTCTTGCAACCTAAACAGGTCCACGGTTCCTGTTGGTTGCTTATTTTTGTTGGGGTTTTGGAAGGATCTGACTGGATTTATTTAACTCTTTTTAGACGGCAGCACCCACTACCACTGGGGATCATGAGACTTGGTTCTGATTCACTCCCTGGGCCTAGAAGGGTGGGTGTTCCCTGTCCACTGGTGGTTCCTCCTGCCAGAAGCTCTCCCAGAGGAAACATGGACTGGAGGTTTCTATAGTGACACCCTGAGCTCATATGCTGAGCTCAGCTAGACACCGAGCTGCCCCTTCCACGTTCCCGACAGAAAGGAGGAAGCACATAAAAACAAATAGTATCTGGAGAGAAATGTAGGCTGAAGCCAGGTAAGATGGGGGCGCAACGAACGGGCAGCGTGAGCACTTTGGGAGGAAGGGCTTGCGCCGCCAACCAGCTGCTGACGGACAGCAGAGGGGCAGGCTGGTACCTGGAAACTGTGGGACAAAGCGCTGCATTTCCTTCGTTTCACTTGTATCTGTCCTGAGGCTTCAACAGCTGCTTTTCGGTGCAGGCCACACAGATCCACGCGTTACAACTCAGAGGCCAGATCACTGCCCAGCAGCCTCACGAAGGGAGCACAAGGCGGGCAGGAGCTGCAATCCCAGGCAGCAGCATTGCCCCGAGTGGTTCTGCATCACCCAATGTAAAGCACAACGCCACACAGGGTCTGAAGCCAAGAGTATGTCCCACAAAATTCCTGCTCTCCACCCTAAGAGTTTCAGCCTGCTCCACTGCTGGTGAAGTTGGTGTTAAACATTTCTCCCAGCCAGCCCCAGCTGCAGAGAGAGCAGCGCTCTAAACAGAGACTTAACAGAGCCTCCTTCAAGATTAAGTCATAACCTTTCCTCCAATCTAATTAAAACTATAAAACCTGAATTGTTCTTTTGATGTGCTGTTTTACTTCCCTTCCTTTTCTGTTGCCGCAGACCTGTTTCATGACTACCACATTACTTCACAAGATTCTACCAAATGTTACATCCTTGATTGCTTATCCCAGGGAAGGATTTTAAATTAATTAGATGTGACATCAAAAGGCCCCTTCCCCAAAGCCAATTTGACAGATTTGACTCCATTCTGCTACAGACTTAAACCCATGGAGTGATGCCAGGATCTCTAGGTGGTTACTCCTATTGCTTCTTTTGCTTATGCATCTCTATCTCTTCTGCCAAATCAAACGAGATAACAGCTCAGCTGGATCGATTTACAACAGCTCAGCAAACAACCCTACCTTTTAGGTGCCATTTTATTGCTGACACCTAGCCTCAATTTGGAAGAGCCTCTGGAAGCACAGAAATGTGAATCAAGCAAAAATATCCATGCAGAAATTCTGGCCCTAGCATGTGTGTGCGCAGTGATGGGGATTTAGGACCAGACTGAGCTGCCCTAGATATCAGGACTGCACAACTGCCCCTATGAATCTCACAGGCCACAGCAGTAGAGGAAGGCAAAGGCCACAGTCCCCTTAAATCCACCTTAGTAATTTTGATATATAAAGTTACTAATTCTCTGGGCTGATGATAAAGTGCTGCTGCACAGGGATATCCATCCCCACGTGCAAAGAGTGCTCAACTGCCAAAAGGCTGGAATGCATTAGCCTTCCTCAGCCCACCATTTCTAAGGCATCTACACCAACAAAAGCAGAGAACTAAAGTAAATGTTTTGCACTTGAGGTTGTCACGCTTCCGTGTGTGGAGATGCTCCTTTCCCTCCAGCCAGTAACTAATACAGGGAGACTTAAGAGACAGACAAAGCATTCCTACTTCATTCTGAGAGATCCGTTACCCTGGGGGAAGAAAAGGGAGGGAAGAGTATGGACACTTTTCATCATCTTTTTGGCCACTTTTAAGACACCACAACTTCATGTTGTTCACTTTCTCATAAAAAAAAAAAAAAAGAAAAAGAAAAAAAAAAGTTTTGCTTTGCTACAATGGGCCAGCCCAGCCCCAGCTACAGTCATAGCTCTAATGTAAATTGTATTTCACAGCCTAAATGAAGGGGACTTTCTTATCTTCTTCTCTGGGTCCACCACAGTTGTGCCAGCTGGAAAATCTCCCCAGATGGCATTTATGAGCAGTCTCCTCACACAAGGAATGCATTAACAACACTCCAGATTCCTGGGAGGTAGGGGAGGGGAAAGAGGTCCAGCCCTTGAATGGAGATGGTCCCATTTTTAAAAGGACAAAGCTGCTCTCTCCACTGGGCCCCGAGATGCTGAAATTTACTTCAAGCAGGAGACGAAAACTCTTCATTTTAGGGTAGGCTTATATGGTCTTTACAAGACCATGTGATTTGCCTTTAGAAATGAACATACAAAGAATGCTCAGAAATTCTCCCTCATAGGTCTGAGTAAAGGAAAACTGAAGGAGCCAGCACCAGCAGAACAGGGTCTCTCCACTGGTAGCTCAGCAGAGCAGTGTCCTTGCACCAACTCATGCTGCAGTTGGGACTGGGCCCAATGCCTTTACCCTTTACGCTAGGGCAAAATGAGTGAAAACACCTGCGTCTACCCAGAGCAGTAGAAGTTTGTACAAACAGCACATGGACCAAGGGACACACAGGGCTTGTGAACAAGCATATTTCCTCTATGGACATACAGCTTTCTAAGGGCAACCACCACTGTAGCATCTAAGAAAACAGAAAAAAAAGAGTCAGAACTCTTACAGCGACAAATTCACAACAGAATAGGGTGAATTTTCCTACACTGCCAGCAATCATCAGCTGAATCCATCTCTATTAAAATTCAGGCCAGTACCCTAGCATCCAAATCCTTCCCCTTTACAGGGTTAAAAAAAAAAAAAAAAAAAGAAGAGGCAAGGCAACATGCCTATTATGCCTGGTAAAGTTATGCAACACTAATCCTTAATGATATTATTCTTCCATTGTGAGTTATATGCAGCTTAAGGTAAAGGGAAGTCATCTTAAGCTGTTAAGTTGACGCAACATAATAAATTATATAATGATAGAAAATTCCGATTAAAACATTCCAGGAGATTCCACATATGGATGGCTGGAAACTGCTTAGCCTTACAGTCTGTCTATTGGAACTCTAAAGAGGTATTTGGGAGCAAACCAATAATCACTTCTGGACTTAAAAAAAAAAAAAAAAAACCTCAGTCTTCCAGCTTCCAGCAGGATTTACCACTCAATTATGCACGACAGCTCCACACGTGCTGAGCAGACTCCTGGCTGGATTAAACTCCACTCACTCATTTCCTGCTGTGCTCCTCGCTACGTCCCTCCGCTGTGACGCAGGCTGCTGTCACAGTGCTCCTGCTGCGGACCCAACACTTCCTTCCCTGGATTAGTGGAGGGGAGCCACTAAGTGGAGGTCGTGACTCAGAGGGCTGACTCAGTTCAAGAGGCTCGTGCAGGACCGCGGATCTGCCGTGAAGCGGAGAGAGGGAAGGAGACGAGGCAACGCAGGCAGCTCGCTGCTCCGGAGCTGCTCTGGGGTCTCGCCAGAGCACACGCCAGTAAAACAAAATTCCACCCAGGCAGCTGTGCAGTTTTCCAGTTTTAAGCACACAGTACCATCGCTCACTTCAAAATAATAAACAGTCCTAGCTCAGATAAACTCAAGGTGATAAAGCTGAAGCAAGAACGGTCTAGTTTTTAGACAAGATCTTTTGGCAAAAAATGCAGTATGAGAAAAGGCTCAGTATTTCTTTTATCTTAAGTTTGATCATATAGCTCTTTTTATTCAACCCCTCTGCAACCATGGGCAATTTGTTCCAAAATGGTGCAGAATATGGAGGTTCCCACATCACTTGCCCAGCAGAAGTGCTGCCTGTGCGCAGAGCAAGCCGGGGGCTGTGTCTGCGATGGCTACTGTCAATTCTGATGAAACCCTTGAGGAAACTCCTTCCACTGTGCCTGGGAAGATTCACCCACTGGTCTTGTGCAGAAATTGCTATGTGTAAAAAGCTATGCTGGAGAGAGCAAGGAAAAAGATGGAGGTGAAGTGGGGGAAGAGTATGCTGTTCAGGACCAGTCAACTTGTTACACACACACACACACACACACACACACACACACACACACACACACACACACACACTAACAGCAGGTACTGAGTATCAATTTCACTGCAAGGGCCACTATTGTGAAAAATTCCTGATTTCCCTCAGATTAGCTGGGGATTGATGAGCAGAGCTAGAGAAGGGCTTTAACTGGTCAGAATGTTACAGAATAGAGTTTAAAACACACTGCCTGTTGAAGGGTGCAAAGCATTAACTTCTCCCACAGAGGGGAAGAGAAAAAAAAAAAAAAAAAGCCGGCTGCTCCCCAAAGCGGGAAAGCACCTCACAAGCAGGAGAGCTTCTCGGTCAACTACCAGGACCAGTTGCGAGCCAAGGAGAGAGCAGGAAAGAAAAACAACCTAAGAGTGTCGGTCACACAAGCCTACAGGCTTAAAAAAAAAAAAATCCAAAACAAAACAAAACAAAGTCACTGCCACACACGCGCACGCACACCCAAAATGAGCTGACTCAGGCCATCAAAGCAGCTGGTCTGGAATTTAAATGGATAGGCATATTTCTTCTTCCCCCTTAAAACATTTTTTTTTAATGTTAGCCACCAGTAACCTTAGAGGATTTTCTTAGTTTTGTTTCCCTTCTTGTTTCTAGGAGACAGAACCTCAAACAGCTACTGGAAGAAAAGAAAAAAAAATAAACCAAGAAGAAAGAGGCAGGGAAAAACAAGGGGAAACAAATCAGAGGATGGAGCACCAGGCCTACCACAAGAAGCAAAAAAATGTCTCTCCCCTTTCCCCACAAGGCCTGCTCTGCTATGCTCTGCATGATACACCACCCTGACAGACACCAACTTAAGGAACTTCAGGTTTACTTCTCTTGTCTGTGTTGGATGCACTGAGAACAGCTTCTTTCGAGAGATTCAGAAACACCACGAAAAAGAAAACCCAGAAAAACAATGGTATTAAAAGACAGCAATAATAATTTAAGCAAACCAGGAGCTAGAAGATTCTGCTTGAAGAGCCCCCAGGCCTGAAGCACCTGGAAGCCGCCGAAAGACGACCAAGTTGCAGGCCATGAACCAAGCATGCGTGTGCCAGGCACCACTTCCTACATCAGTCTCATTTGAGAGATGTCAGTGTACAGCAAATTGAAACAAACAGGGACAAAAATAAGTAATTAAAATAAATAAAGCCAAGGAAACAGTAATATCACTATTCTTGCAAATCACACAGATGAGAAATTCACTCAAAAGAGCAGAGGAGAAAAGACACACAAAAAAAGAAACAACAAAACAAATGAATTTGAAGTTTAATAAGATCAGCACAAGTCCCCTGCTCTGACTCCTTAACAAATGCTAGGTCAAACAGGCACAAAAAGATTGACTTGACTCTAACACATCACATTAACAAACCATATCAGCATCATAAAGCAGACTAACTGTGGCACAAAGCAGCAAGTCAGATGAAACATTAAGTTGTTGAACACACACCTGGCATATTCCATAGGTCTTTTGGGCAGACCCTGTGGTGCTACCAACAAGTAAGAACAAGAAATGCTCTGCACAGCCCTAAGGACCTACATAACCTTGTAATTACCCCAAAGAATGCCCAGGTGTCCCTTGCATGATTACATTGATGTTTGGTGCACACAGGCTCATCAGATGAGATTGCTATTAATTAGGCTATTTTATCTTTAGTTGTTCAAGAGCCCAAAGCACCTCAGCTTATTGCTCTTGCTTTCTTCTTTCTCTCTTTGCCCTCTTCAAGCGCAAATATACTGCCAGAAGAGATGCAGAGGAAAAGACAGGTCACATGGAAATGTATTTGCCTGCCTTCAAAGACTTCAAGCATAAAGGATGTGGCCAAGTACAGACACAGATATCAAACTGTCTTCAAATTAACATAAAAAGCAAAACCAAAACAAAGTAACAAAAGAAGAGAAAGGCCCTGTAAGACTCAGCTGGACAGGTCCATCCCAACACACTGCAGAAATCCTGTAAGAAGGTAGACACACTGTGTCTCTGTGTCTGAGACGCATTTTCCTTCAGCGTGCTCTCGGTAATGCGGGTGAGGTCCTTGTGAAAGTTCTTTCCTTTAGGGCTGACCCGGCTCCAAATGCTGCCATGGCTCCACACCGCAGCATACAAGTGCTAGTGAAGCACAGAAACCTTGCCGCTGGGGCTCCTCACAGAAGAGGGCATGAACTGGACAGAAGGCAACGGAGCAGCCAAGGCAGCCTGTAGTGATCACAGCCTTGAGGCTTCCTTGGTCAGATGGATCTTACCCAGCTGAGACTGTATCTCTACCCTGTTTGTTTTTTGGTTCAGATATCAGAATCATAACGACCTGTTCACAGCTGCTATGCAAAGTGCACCTCTACTCACAGATCTCAGATTAAAGTGCTGATGGAAAAGTTACCTGTTTTTTTAGAAGTAGGGAAGGGCAACAAATTTCTAGCAGCTTTACCAACCCTATCTCTTATTTCAGCAACAAATACAGAATCCCTAAGTGTCATTAGCCTGTTTAAAAGGCCAGAATGTATTTAACACCTAGCTTAGATGAAGAGAAGGGGGAGCTAAGAGGGATTAGATAAAAACTTGACAGGTAAAAGGCAACCTCTCCTCCATGCCGATTAAATTAACATTACTGAGCCTCATCATTCTCCTGTGCTAAAGGACTAAGGAAAGGTTAACAGCCTCCCTGTCACAAGCCATATTGAAAACACTCTGAATCTTTATATTGACACATCATTCTTGATTTATCTTAGCTTTGCAATTAGTGACTTACCCTGCTGGATAAGCAACAAGGCCGGTCCTGGGGTCGCAGGCTAGTCCTCTGCCTCCTGACACCGTTATCCCCAACACTTTTTCCAAGGTCACCTAAAAAGAAAACAGGAAGAATCATGAGACACAAGTGCTATTCAGATAGGCCCACACACACATGCTGATGGCTCCAAGAAAAACGAGGTCTTGCAGAAATCACCTACAAGCAACCAGTAACAGAGTGACGCTACCCACTGTTATCACCCTGCTGAGGTAGAGCGAAGGCGGCAGGGCTCACCTGACTCTGTGAGAATTGCCAAGCACTGCAAAGGGAGAGTATTGCAGGGAACCACTAGCACTGAGTGAGAAGCTGGGGTATATGTTCCATGCCCTGCAATTCCCGTCTTCCCAGCAAGAGCAGCACATCGTTTTCTCCACAGTGCTTCCCTGGAAGTCTTTTCTGGGTTGACCTGTTCTCTACCTTTTCCCTCCTGTAGTAGATGGTCCAGTCTGGCCTCTACCCCTCACTCCTAGAAACTGAATAGCCAGTTTTCCTCTGGACTTCATGAATAGGGAGCCACATCCAGCAGACAAGCACAGCTCTCCCCAGGGATGGCAAGAGGAAGCAGTCACCTAACTGGGTTCACAAGCCCATGTACCAGTGGCCCATAAAAGAGATGGGAACTCAAAATATCCTTGCTTTCTTCCCCCAAGCAAGAACCTCACATATTTCAGGAAAGAAAATAAGCACAGTTGTAAAATGCTGTTTGGAGGATACAGAAATTCACAGACAGGCCTGCAAGACGCTGACAGGGGGTGGCGAGAGGAGGGGACATTTTGGGGAGTGCTGTCAGACAGATGAAGCATGAGAATTCAGCAGTTTCCCCAGAGCAACAGGTTGCTATAGGACTACCCTGCACCAAATCCAGTCCATGCCATGACAGGACTCAACCTCCAAAAACTCTGTTCTCAGCCCTGTGGTTGTTCAGGAAGAACAAGTTCTTTCCATAGCTTGATTTTATTTACTGTATATTTTATACATTCATTCCTCTTCAGTATTGGTGTTCCTGCCAAATTCATGGATTTTACTGGATCACAATCTTCTGGGTTTAATTATCAACATCTAAGTTATACTTAGTTAAGGCCTGACCACATGGACATAGAACAAGTAGTTACTATGGTAGTAATTACTATTATTATTAATAGCTGCCCTGAAGACCAACATCTTGTATTTATATCAAAATGGTGCAAGGTGACCTGAACAGGGCAGCTCATACCAAGCCTGAAGAAACCAACTGTAGGGTGAAAAAAAATGAGGTCTCCCTGGGCACAGCACGCAGGTTACTAGAGAAGGCAACAGAAGCGACACTGCGCACAGAGCCAGCGTGCCCCGACGGGTGGAATGGGGCTCGGGCGTCACCAGCTCACAGCAGGGCAGCCAGCTCAGCTCCCACTATTACCAGCCCCAACCAGCATAGAAAGTAAAAGCTTTTACATTCGAATCTCTGGGCAACTCAGCCCCCATTCTCCTTTTTTTCTTGCAGTAAAGTGACGAGATGTTTTGAGACCACGAGAGAGAACACAAAATTGTCCCCTTCCCTTGCAAAATGAGTATCTCTCCAGAAATATGTGTTTTACCAAACTTCCCCAGATTTTTCTTTATTGTAGGAACATGCTATTAAAAATGCATCTACAAATCCACCAGCAAAGCAAGGAAATAGCTTTCTTTCAACTCAATATTCCTAAAAATAGGCAAAAAAAAACACAACACAGAGAGTGACAGAAACAGGGAAGATTAGGAGGGTATCTACTCTTCCGTGTTTGCTCCAAAGTTTCAGAACACATTTACATCCATAAGCACAGATAAAGCAGAGCGCTTTAACTGCAGAGCCTAAACTGTAGAACATAGTTCCCAAACCAAACTAAGGGAGGTTTGAGTCCTACCGAAACCATGCTCCCAACAGTGAAGGAGAAAGCAGGAGACACACATGCCACTCAAGTGCTCCCATCTAGATAAGAAACCAATTACTCGTTGCTGGCAGCAAACACGTCTAGCAACACCGTGCTCAGTCTGCCCAGCATGGGCCTGAGCTTGGGCTGCCCGCAGCTCCAACTGTCCTGAAAGGCCCTGCCTGACCTTGGCCGTGTACCTGAGAGCGCTCAGTGGCAATTCAGCCGGTTGCTTGCACAGCAGATGGGATTTCCCCGGCAAGGACGTCCCCTCGGCCCTCAGTGCACAGTGGGGGACCAACAGTTGCCTCCTCCCAGAGGGAGGGCTCCTTCCCATCCTGGGAGCATTGCCTCTGCTGCCCGCACACCAGCAGTGCCCTGGCAGCTGCCTCCCCACAAAGCCAAGCAGGCAGAAAACCGTTTGGTGATTTTTGTTTTCCGCTTACTAGCCTGAGGAATAGCCGGGGAAGGCACAGGAAGCACGGAGCCAGGGAAAATAAAAATGGTCTCTTCCACCGGCAACTAGATCAGTCCTACTGTGTCTCCTAAACTCATTGGTCATATAGAAAGGTCCCCTCATTGAGTAGCTTTTAAGAGGGAGGAAAACTGAACAGGAGCACCAGCTCACTGGTGAGGACACTGCCAGCCACCTCTCTGCCAGAAGACTGTATTCATGCTGATACCACGAGGCAGAGGGTCTACCTCTTTCCTACGGTGGTCTGCACACTACGAGTAGCCCCATCTTTACGTCCTATTGCTATACTATCAGTATCCTCTAGAGATCATTAGAAAACGATAGCAGGCATCAGCGTCATCCTGCCAGCACTGTTAGATGCAGCGCTGCCAAAACAGACACCTGCGCCCAGAGACAATAATTAACTTTCTGGAGAAAGGCCCCTTGGTTCCCAAGGGCAGCTCTACAACCCCCCGGCTCCGGGAGCCGCGCTGTGCCCCCAGCACTGCCGCAGCCCACACTCGCGCGCCGAGCTGGGCCTCTCCATCCTGCTGCCCGAGTACAGCTAATCCTTGCAGAAAGGCCACCCTGAAGAGCCCCCTGCCAGCTCCATGTGCCATTTCAAGCAGCAAGACGTGCGACCAGCTGCTCCCAGCTCCGAGGGGCAGCTTTTTGCTTGTTCAAGTTCTCTGCTATTTAGGGACGGCTGAAAGACGAACCACAAGCAATTGTTTCCATGTGCTAAGAAGAGGAAACACATAAATCTTTTAGGGATCATCTCAATATCCCCCCATCCTGCTCTTCACCTCCCTGCAAACAGTCTCCTCACGCCCCTCATTCTCATCTCTTTGGACCTGTCCACATTGCGGAGCCACACAACAGGGACGGGGCAACACCAGGGTCTTGCATGTGTAGGCAGCACTTCTTTAGAAACCAGCAGGAGGGTCCCCAAGTCCCTCCAATGCTATCCGTGCTCTCCTCTCAGCTCAACATCCTCTACAAACACAACCGATTTAAGCTCAGAAATGCAGTACCTCAGCACCTGAAGGGATATGTGAACCCCGGTGCACACAACCGCCTCCCAGGAGAGCAAAGCGACAGTGGTGCTCAGGGCTGCCAGTGCGAATGTCCAAACACCAACAGCAAAGGCACGAGGCTGCACCAAGAAAAAAGGCCACAGCGAGCAGCCACAGCCACCTTGGGCTCTGTCAGACCAGCCAGCCTGCAGCAGATACCACGGTCTAGCTCAGGATCCTGTTCCCATCCACAGTCCTAAGTGGAGAGGTACAGCCAGGAAGGACAGTATCAAACTGGTAGTTCACATTTCTTGTCTTGGATCAGCCCTGACACCATTTGGTGAACCTGCCATTTGGTGTCTGCTGCATCCTTTTTGAGAGGAGCAAGAAGAAATACCAGGGCTACAAATTGCTTTCAAAATGTGTGCGTCACAATTACATATACAGCCAAACAATATTATTTTCTACTTTGCTCTCCATTCTTTTTCCTATTAATTCCTTACACTTATTCACCTTTTTGATCATCCACAGACAGGAGGCCAAAGCTCAACCCAGTCAGTGAAGTCATGGTTAACGGCTCCGGCAGCTTTGTACTTCGAAACTGATCCCTAGTTGTACTCTCCCGGCTCTCCTACAGAAAAAGAAATCCTGTTCTTGAATCATCAGGTTGATTTCAACTCCCTCCCTTCCCTTTGCATGTTTTGTTAGCATTTGCTTTGTTTTTTGCTTTCGCTATGCGAGCATTTATTTATGAACAGCAGCATCCCCAGAAGGAGGTCTTGTAGTACAGCAGCTCTGCCCCACTTCAGTTCCAGTCAATGCCCATATGGAAACAAGAGCTATTTTAAAAGCCCTCCCATGGGCCAGGGTATAACATAGTAACCATCTGAATCCATTTAATTAACTGACAACATCAAGCTAGTATGAAAAGACGCAATATCCATCAGAGTGTGTCTATCAGCCACTGCATAACGTGCCTGGCCTCACCCACCTGCTGCCTGCGCGTGGGCACACGAACAAAAGACACACGTTCCTGAGAAAGCAACAGCTCCAGAAATCCCACAGGCGTAAGGAACCCTGTGGAAAGGCCTCCCAAGCCCACCACGGTGGTCAAACCACCAGCTTCCATCTTGTCTGAGGCACAGCTACGTAATCATCCGTGCTTCTGCCTCAGGAAAAAGTGCTTTTAGGGCTAGACCTGAGACCCCAATATGCTCCAGTGCTGGCATTACATCGACACACAGCTCCAAAACCCAGCCCAAGTTTCACAAGAGCAATGCAATTCCCATGCCTGTTTCCCCGTATGCTGCTCCCAGGATGTGCTGCGCTACTCTGTATGCTCCAACGCAGCGAAGCCCAAGCCACGTACTCAGGCGCGCAGCGCACGAGCACGCTCTGTAGCTGTACATTGTCAGTGTCAGCATTTAAGAATTAGACAGCTATTTCTTACATAAGTGAAACTTGATACAAAGTGCCAAATTTCACAGCTGGCCCTGTTTGTACATCTCTCCTGCCGCTCAGAGCCCCGCTGCAGAAAAAGCACGTTTAACCCCCGGGGACCATTGCATACCTTGCGGGCTCTAATCTACTGTCTGAACACGCTGTCTGATCTCCTGTTACCGCTGCAAAAAAACAAAGGCTCCAAGTTTTGCGTTTAGCTTCGCTTGGCACGCGAGGCGCAGAGCGCTAATTACAGCGCCCTGCTCTGCTTCAGCCGCTGTCAGCCTTTCCCTGCACAGCCGTTATTTCGGGGGGTTTGTAACACAGCTGTGAAATACTCACTGTGCACTTGAGCTTCACATGCAAAGGTCTGGCTTTGGCCCAGTTTGAGCTGCCTGTTTTGTTTTTTTGGACATTGAGGTTTTGGTTTTGGTCAGGGAGGGAAGAGCCTGAAGACGGGTGGATGGAATTAACTGCAGGCAACACTGCACTTACAGAGCACTCAAACAGCAAAACCACTCTATTCCACAGTTGGTTTCTGTCCCTCACTTATCCAAAGCCTCCCCTCCTTTTGGTCTGTCTGCACATAAAGAATATGCACACATGCTTAAAAAAATAAAATAAATGAGGATTTCTTTTCTATCTTCTCTCTCATAACCAGTCTGACTTTTCTGTCCCTCAGCATCCAGCACTAGCAACAGTCTCAACAAGCCTGCAGACCAAAGGCTTTCTGCCTGCGCAGGAACACACTCCAGCACATGACCAATTCGGGGTGCCTCTGCCTTCGCAGATCTCCTCCTCCTCCTCTTGCAATAAGGCCTGGTCACCAGAGCCGCTGCAGCTCACAGCAATTGCCTAACCAACCCCCTAGGAGCTACTCCCAAGCCCAAGCTGCTTTCATGCAATCCATCACACGGATTGGAGGAACACGCAGAGGGTGAAAGGATTCAGAGTGATGTCTGACCCACAGAGCAAGCCCTCATTTTATTCAGTTCAGAAAAAAAAAAAAAAAAAGCAATCAGAACATCTTCCACAACGAGCAACTGCCATTTTCAGGTAAGCTTGGTTAGCAGAATAAACAAAGATCTTGTGCAACCTAAGCGATGACTGACACCTTGGCACGGGGGCGGCAAGGGTAGGTACTGACTTGCCTCAAGGCTGGGAATCAGCTGGGCGACGCGTCAGGCCCTGCACCCTGCAGAAACACCAAGGCAGGACAGGGCGGATCCTCATGGAAACGCCAGGAGAGCTTCAGCACGAGCTGCAAGCCTGTGCGGGGGCCTGCGCGCACGCCCACCAGAAACCATCCAGGGAAGGAAACACAGGCAGGCGGGAGAAGAGGCACACGAGGAAGCCGGGGCTCTGCAGGCCGCCTCTCCGCACGTGCCACCTCTCCGTGCTCCCCTCCCGGCCTCCCCCTGTGCTGCTGCTCCCAGGCCAGGTCCAGCTGTCAGGCCCGAATTCCTGACCCGGCCCCGCAGCTGTCTGGGGCTACGTGCTGAATCTGCACTCTTCCTTTTTCCATGCACCTGGAGCGGGGCAGGCCCCCGAAGGCCATAAACACACTTGCAGCCCCAGGGAGTGGGTGGATGACTATTAACAGCACCTCCACCAGAGACCCCAAGGAGGGAGCTCGGAACAGACAGCAATGTACATCTGCAGTTTTTCTGTGCCCTGCAAAAGGGGATATAGAGAGGGTTAATTTTCTACCAGCTTCTGCAGTGTAAGCTAGCTACCATTAAATCATTACCTTCTGTTTCTCCACTTAACACCAGCCCGATCCTGCAATCTTCCCTTCCCCGCCCCCATCAAGGTCCAATTTCTTCCAAAAATCCTGCAAGGATGAGGAAAGGCCCATGTAACCTTATGAACCCTGGCTGGAGACACCACCAGCAGCAGCCTCTCCTCCACCTCCCGTTCAGCTGCCACCCTCACCCTGCAGCCCCTAACTCGTACTTTCGGGGGATCCCGGGGCCTTCAGAGGTATC
>JAWLRI010000563.1:4112344-4163073 GCA_034781795.1 Crypturellus tataupa
GGGGCGGCGGCCCCTGCGTGCCCCCGCGCGCGGCGCGGTGCTCAGGGCCCCGGGGAGCAGGACTTGTCCGTCCGCAGGTGCCCCAAGCGCGGGGACGCCGCGGGCAGCCGTGGGACGCGAGTGCAGGGCTGCATGGGACCTTGCCGAGCCGATGCGCAGGAGGTGCAGGAACCTGCCCTCGCTGCCACGCGGTAAGAGGTTGCAGTGTTCCAGGAACCGGGGTTTTGAGAAACGCTCCCAACTCTGGGGCTGACAATAAAATTGCAAGGCTTGGCAGTTCTTAAAATAAAACATAATTGAGGTCTGTGGGAGGTGGGAATATGAATACCTTAGCTTCCAGCCCCAGATGTGGTATGCAGCCAGAGGGATGCATATAAAAGAGGATTCATGAAGGAGATGTGAGTGTGAATGGGTCCGTTCCTGCTGCCCGTGCGTCCTTAGATAGCGAAACAGCAACACCCTGTTGCAAAGGGTGAGGAGAGGCTCCACAGCTGCAAATGAAAAATAAAATCCCTCCACTAAGAAAACCTGCATGTGTACTTAGTTTTATCCAGGCCGAGATAAATCCTGGTAAATGACATTGGACGTGGAGTCACGTTCACGTGCCAGCCGATGCAGGACTGGCAATCTGACACCCCACGGGGGAAAATAAATCCTGTTTGGTGGGACATGAATTTCTGCTGTTCAACAGTAAAAGATTGGAGTCGTCACACTTGGGAGAAGAGTGCAAACACTGAGGGGCGTCTTTGAAAACAAGGGACAGCCGAGGTTGGGAGGATCTGTTTACCCGTGGTTAGCGTGTCCTTCCCTTTGAAAGCTGATCACGGCATAATGGGATTTGTGATCGGGTTTCCTCCCTTGTGTGTGTGAGCTGACTGAAGGGACAGACAACCTCCGGAGCATCAGGGGCTTTTCAGTTCGGTGAAAAGTAGCTGGGAGAGGGGACTGACATTTCTGGTATCAACTAAAATATACAGCTTTTCCAATTATTATATAAAACAGCATGAAATTTCACATGCTTTCTTCAGTCCCTCAGAAAGAGGAGAAACTTACCAGTGATTTTGGAAGAAATCTTTCTTTCAAAGAAAGTTTTATTACTTTACAGACAAATCCTTGCTAATTTCTGCTTTGATCTTGTTAACACTGAAGGAGCAGAAGCAGCAATGACCAGCCTCCCGCAGGCGCCGCAGCACAGCGCTGGTTTCACACCCGTTTCATCATCGGGAGGGCCTGGCTTTCCGATCTCCGCGCCGCACGGAAGGAGCGACCGGTCAGCGCGGAGCCCGCGCGCGGGCTCCTCAGCCGCTGGAGCCCGAGCCGGGGCACAGCGGGGCCGCGCGCTGCCTCGGATAGCCCTCCCGCAAGGGCCGTGAGGCCAGGAACCTGCTGGCCGCTCATCGGCCGCTTCCTGCGCGATGTGACACGTCTCGCTGGTGACGGCGCGTGTGTGTGTTCGCGGTCGTGGCGCTCACTGCCCTCAGCAGCCGCAGCTCTTCCTCCTGAGATGGTCCTCAGCCACCTTCTGGCTACTGCTCGCCTCTTTTTATTGCTATTATTTTAGCTTCCCTTTACTACAGGACAAGGCTTGTCTTTTAAAGTATGTTTATGTAGACCATCTCTGTAGACCAGCGCCTAGACTGAGATCGGTTAATGATAACTAAAGGCAGTGGGATTTTCAGCTTCACTCCAGGAGTCATGAATTCTCCCTTTCCTGAAAAGACAATCTGCTATGAATAAATCATATAGGATTGTGGATTTTTTGATATTTACTCTGGAACGATGTGTTTTAAAATTAGTCTTCTGAGGGGTGCCATAAATAATGAGAGAGAACAGATGCCTTGTAAATGAAATGCCCTATTTTTTAGGCATTAGGTAATTAAGTATGCGCAAATGGTTTGTTCTGTTGCAGAAATCCTCTGTGTTTTTCTAAGAAATAACATGCTGCAAGTAAACCCAAAAGCCTACCATGGGGCTCAAGGCAAGAGGAGCATTTTGTGAGAGAATTTAATCAAAAAGGTTTTCCTACTGAAAAAAAAAAATCTTGATTAAAAAAAAATAAAAGAGCCTGTGAAGGGAAACACAGCGCCACAGCCCAGACGCTCTACGTGACTCCTCTCAGGGCAGCATTAAAATGTTTCCTTGTGCCTGTTCCTCTTCCACACAGACCTCTCCTTGCCCTGAGGAGACAGGTAGGGAGCGGGCGGTGACTCTCCGCCTGGCCCTGCCAATGCCACCAGGGTGGCCGAGTCCCCTCACTGGAGCTGGTAACCCGGCAGCTTGCACCCTCAGCAGCTGCCTGATCAGCTTGATTAGCCTCTTTTTTTAAAAAATATTATTCCTAATAGCCAGAAAAACCTATGTGAGAGGGTCTCCTGCTCCAGCTGTAGGCGCCCCGACGCGTGACCTGCTCTGGTGTAACTCAGGGCAGCTCCAATGCAGCTGCCAGTGAGGGTGGCAGAGAGCCCAGCATGTGAGTTCAGGACCAGCATCACCCTCGTGCAGATCCGGTGTCTGCAAAACACCGGGAGATGGGGCATTTTGCACCACACCCTCGTTGCCACCTTCCGAAGCAGCTTTCAGGCTGGTTTAGGGAAGGCCACGGGACCAGCCAAGAAGGTGTTTTTCCCACAGACCAAATTTGAAGCCCCCAGGAGGAAAAAAATCACTCTTCTTTTGTGAGAGGTGTCGACCCTTCCACCCGCCAAGGACCACGGCGCTGCAGGTTGTGTCCTCGCAGGATGTTGGTTCAGCAGAGTTGTAAAGCCTTTCATTAGCAGAGCAAACAGCAGGCGCTCACGGGGAGGAGGAAAGGTAAACAGCTTTGGTCTAGTCAGTATAAATATAGAGGAAAAAAAATAGAAGAGACCAAGAGAAAAAAAGCAGCGGCTGATTAGTATGTATTTTTTCTCAAATTGTGAAAATGACTGCAACTTAGTTATTCATCTCTCATCTAGCCCTGCATTTGGCCCGGTGAAATGCCTGGGGGATCCTGCGCGGACATTTGGAAGTTTCCTAAGCCCAATGTACAACACGGCAGGCCATGAACCGCAGCCTGCAGTAGTTGTTTTTGTGGACATTTGTTTTCTCCCATTGCTCTCTGCTTTCTCCTTCATTGCCACAGCTACAAGGGATAAGCAAAATGCCTTTCTAGAGCTTATTTCCAACCCACCCGTGGCTCTCTCCATCAGACTCCAGGTACCTATCTTGAAATGTTTAAATTCCATCCGGCAGTTACACAGGATCTTTTTTTGCTTTGTGTTGCCATGGAAAAGTCATGGTTTCATAAGGTATCCAGAGAGAAGTGCTTATATTGCAGATCCCAGCTTAGCATTAAAAACAGAAAAAATATACATGCATGAATGCCACTGAGCTGAGTGCCAGGAAATCGGGCTGATACAGCGAGACCGAGGGGTATAAGAACACAATCAGCAGTACAGAAAGTCCATAGGATGCTCCTTGGAAAAGGCTTGTAACACCAAGGATGAATAATTAGAGTAGTAAGACATTAAGCGCGTAGATGTTTTTACCACATGGAAATTCCGAGCACTGCTACACTGATTTATTTCCTTATGAATTAGAAGAATGTGCCCTAAACTGAAGAAAAAACTTACAAATGGGTCTAAGTTCTCCCTGTGCTGTCGTGGGAGGTGAAGCAGCCCCCGATGCCTCCCTCCCGCCCACGTCTGCCCAGACCCGGCACCTGCCCGGCTTCGCTCTGACTCACACGGAGCCCGAGGCATGTGGATATCCGGGATGGAGCAAGGTGCGCCCTAAAGCTTGCCGTGAGGTAAAACATGTGGTAGAAAAGGTATGTGGGCCAGGTGATTTAACCCCGGGACAATGGTTCCAGGGCAGCCCCAGGAATCGGGCTTACAGGTCTGGCTGGATTCACACACGGCAGCAAAGTGTTTGACAGGCTCAGAGGCCCGTGGAGGAGCTCCGAGTTTGTCGTTTTTAGAGCGTTGTTAGCTCGGACGATTCCCAGGCATCCTGAAAGTGCTCACAAGGAGAGCGGCGGTGACAGCCACTGCCCCCTGCTCCGAGGGCAGCCAGGAGTCTGTTTCCTGGAGGAGGGCAGGGGAGGCCGGGTTAGGGAAGCTCCCTGTAGTTGTAAGAACAGCATGGCATCACAAGATACATTTTCCTGCGCGTGTCCAAGAGGCTGACTGTCCCTCACCTGTCCCCCAGGCAGGATAAGCGGATCATGCACACTGCACTTTTCCCTCCAGAGCTGTCCCGCATGGAAAAGGAAATCCTGCTGTTTTCCAGGTCTGCCCCGAGGCCTAAGGAGAGGACTTGCAGCTTGCTGAGGCGCGAGGTGTTGCATGGCCTCAAGGTTGGTGTCTCGCCGGGTGGTGGCGTGCACTTAGGCCAGATCCGCATGGATGACATGGCTGGTCCTTGGCGTGCGGGGCCAGGAGGAGGGAGGAGAGCGAATTCTCTCACACTCTTCCCGCTGCTCTCCAGCCTCCCCCCGCTCTCCCTGACATATGTAGGTCACTGTTGACATTGCTCTCCTCTGAGCCCCGTCTGCTCATGCTTTACCACTTCGTTCGCAATTAGCCCATGCTTTTGTAATTGACCTAAATAAGCCTGTTTGTTTCATTTCCCATGCTCAGTATTTCCAAGGAGCAGTAATTACGGAGAGCAACGAAGCACAAATATTTTCTGCAAGCCCGAACTAGGCAGTGGCCTGGCTAGGGTTAGTCTGGCTTTGGTGATCCCCAGCAAGCTGACAGCGCAGAGCAGAACTCAGGGAGCATTGGGGGTTTGTCCCGGGAAGACCACAGCATGACAGACCTTACAGCGTCACTGTGCCACACAGCCGACCGGCCTCCACGCACGTCTCATCGCTACCAGGCATCAACAAAATTAAATAACCACAGCAAAACTGTGAGCAAGCAAGCAAAAAGAAGAGTCCCTTTGATGACTAGTGATGTCAGGGAGCTATATGGCACGCTATGGATTCCACCCTTTTGCATCAGTTTTCGCAGCTGCTCACTGTACCTCCATCGATTGCATTTCCCTGTGAAATAGGGCAGCAAATTACCACAAGCTCCTTTGAAAATTACAGTCACTTCAACCTCTGACTCCTTGACAGGGGCTTTGAGACTCACATTCGCCCCTCCCTCTGTCACAAACACTGACTTCCAAAATTCACTGTGCAGAATGAAACTTGAGCTATTCCGTTACCCATGGCAGCTACAGTTCAATCAAACAGGACAAACTTTGGATAGCAGTTGCCTTCTGGGCATGCTGTATAAATATGATACAACTGAGAGGAGAGTGAAACACAAAACTTGTGCAACAATCCTGACAAAAGAGAGCTGGCAAGGCAGTGCCCTTCAGGACAAGGGCACACACCAACACACACGCTCTCTCCTTGCTTTACGACCGCACACCTCATGTGGATCATGACAGGGAGGGCTAGGGAGGGCTGGGATTAATGGCCTACAAGTCTGTCCAAGGAGAACTCAAGCACACACATTAACTTGTGTGTATGTGCTTGTTCCCACGACTAACATGCTGACCTTGTTCCGACGAGGGGTGCTTTCCTGAAGCAGGGCCAACGCGGGCACAAAACAAATGTCAAACACAAGAAAATGCAGCCAATTAGTCATCTGGAAAAGGAGAGGGAAATGGGAAAGTGTAGCCAGATCCGAAGCTCACGGGAGATATTCTTGAGATATCTTGACGATGAGCATGGTTTAAAAATCTCGGCAGAAAGAAGAAAATTCAACATAGCAGAGTGACTAGTATGTCCCTGAGCAATGAAGCAAGGCATAGCAATCCTGCAGACAGGGAAAGAAATAGAAGTGGAGGGAAAATTCCTCTTAAGGATAGACACAAAGTGGTCATGACAAATAGAGAGCACATTGAATAAATGTCAAAAGCATAGGAAGCCTGAATTATTATTCCCAGAATGACAGGGAATAAGGTTATTCTCCCAGAAAGGCTAGAAGGTTGGATGTAACAGCCTTGAAAAGATGCCCAGAGTGGCTGTGCAGTCTCCATCTCTGGAGCCTGGATGAAGCCCTGAGCACCCAGGTCCAATCTCACAGCTGACACCGCTGGGGGCAGAAGGCTGAACTAGATCCCTCCAATCCCTTCCAGTCTGAATTTTCCTATGATCTCATGACTGCCTACCATTTAGCAACTGCTGAAATTGCTGTGACAACCCAGTCGGATTTATTCTGGTCGCCCCTGCTTCCTGCAGGGTGAGGACCTTCCTGAGAAGAAATGTTCACAAAAATTAGCAAGATTTATTGAACTGAACTATAAAACTAGACTTGCCTGAGCTTTGCTTTCAAGATGATGAAAAAATTAATAGGTTACCCATTCATCACACTACTTTCTGCTTCTGTTTTAATTTCTTTAAGGTAGAGGGGTGGAAATTACATGCAATCTTGTAAAAAGAAGATAATTACATCCCCCGCCTTGGGAAGACGACTAAAATGGCTTCTGCTAATATTCCCAGCTCCGGGGGGGAGGCAGCCAGTGAGCAGCCAGGGCCAACTGCATGTGGCTTATCACAGCCAGCCCAGTGCTGTAAAACATATTCCCTAAATATTCACCCTGTCATTCTTCTAAGTAAAAACACATGAAGCAAAATGTTGCCAACGCTTTGCTTGAATATCATAAATAAGCCCGCAGTAACTGGGAGCCGAAAAGAGGGAAATTCTAACGAGCAGCGTTTCTGGGGAGCAGCTTTGCCCACGCTGCCAGCAGCGCCGTGTAGCCCACGGCCAGCGCGGGATCACGGGCGCGAAGGGCTCGGCCGAGGCTCCGCTGCCGCCGCTGGTCCCGTCTGCAGGGCACCGGCTGACCGGAGCGGCTCCGGGTGCGGGAAGCACCCGGGCTTTCCGCACACTGCCCATTTGCAGTGCGTGTGTCCCAGCCGGAGACAGGGCTCTCAGGAGCCACCGGCAGCCAGGAATAACTCCTGACTGGAGGCAGCTTTAGTAGGTCACCGAGGCTGTTGGCTTTCCCCTTTGGCAGTTGTGCCTCGCTTCCCCACCCTATGAAAATCAACTTTTCTTTCAAAGATGAATGTGCCCCTTGTAAGTCGATCTACAATATAATTATTTTCTCCCTTGCTCAGCAAAGTTTGTGAAACTGGACATTTTCCCTGTCAAGGGCAGACAATAAGGCCTTGTCTGCGCTGAGGCTTGGTAGGAAACAATTCCCACTGGGGTGGCCATCAGTTCAACTTGCCGGATAGGAGAATTTAAAAATTTCTTCCTGGAGACTAAGCCTCCTGGTTGAAGTCAATTGCCCCATGTGTCAGAGCCAGAAACCATTTGTGGGGCGAGATCCTGTAGGAAGCCCTGGCCATTCAAAAGCTGAAGAGGCAAATTTAAAGCTTCACAAACTGGTCATGAGCTGGAAGTCTGCTGGCCTCATCTGAAAAAACAGAGTCACCGTAACCTTGCAGTGAAAACACTGGTTGAGGAATAGGAGTTAATCATTACTTCAGAAAGACACCATAAAAAGCAAAAGTGTCAAGATATCCGTAGAAGGCCTCTTGTGCTGGACGTCTGGTGTGTAGAAGTGCTCATATATATTCAAGCTTTGCTAAAGGCCAAGTTCAAGCAGCCCCGTGACCTGGCCCAGGCCATCAGCGGGCACCACGAGCTGCCATGTCCCCGTGTAGCCCCATGGCCGCCGCCTCCAGGCCCAGGCCAGGCTCTCCACGAGGTCCCTGTGGTGCCCTGGTGTCTGCTGGCAGCCCTGGCCTCCAGCTAGCACCAGCCCATGTGGCGCGGGGCTCGAGGCTTCAGGGAGCCCTTGGGCTCTTGAGGACAGAGAGGGAGGGATTCCTCCCCTCTGCTCTCACTCCCGGAGACAGGAGCTCAAGCAGCACCTCACACCAAGAGCTGCTTCTGCTTTGCCTTGCCTGTGCTTCGGCCTGTAACAGCAAGCAGGCCCCTGCCTGGGGAGCACTTCTCCATAATAGTTCAGCCCTCTTGGCTCTGTTTCCAAACCAAGAAACTCGCCGTGTGTATCTGCAGGAAGAGTTTCCTGCGTTTCTGAAAGGCTGAGTTGTCCTTGCTGCCGTTGCGCTGCGTGTCTCCTCCCGGCACCCCTTCGGCTCGGCATCCCGCTCCGCCACGACGCTGCCTGGGATGCAGACACCTTGTCTGGGCCGTGCTGGTTTTACGGGATGCAGCGCACAAAACATGGAGCTCCCAGCTCCAGCCAGCCCCCAAAGGTTGCGAATGGTTTATCAAGTCACGTTTTACTGCAGCTCCGCAACACTGTTTATAGCAGAGCTCCAGCTCCAGCACGCCAGAAGTGCGGCCAGCACGCTGGGGCTAGCGCACTGCTAACGCGCAGCGCTGCCGGCGCCTCGGCCTTAGGCAGGGACCCGCGAAGCTTCCTAGCAGCGAGCCGGGCCCTGATGCGAAAGGGGCCAGGGGCTTTTGGGGCTGGGCACTGTGTGGCTTCACCCACGCCAGGCAATGAGCTGCTTCTGCAGGAAGAGTCTTCCTGAGCGGCTGCTTCCCCAAATGGCTCCACGCTCCACTGGACACCACAGAAACCAGACATCTGCTCACCATTTGGATTTTCCTGCAGGCAATTCAAGGAATGGCACGATCCCTGCAGTAATTTTATAATTGTGCTGGGATTCACTGGGGTGGAAAATACCGCCCAAAAGAGAGCGCAGCTGCCAGCGGCTCGGTCACGAAGGCAGGGCAAGGCGGCGGGACGCGGGCACGGCGGGCGCGCTGGCCCCGCGCTCCAGGCGCGCCCGCACCGGGAGGCGGAGGGAAGGCCCGTCCGCCCGGCCGGGCAGGGCGCGCTAGGCAGCACCCGGAGGACAGCAGGCGGCACAGATGCAGAACGCGTGGGAGGCTGCTGTTGCAGCTGTGCTGCAGGTAACTCGCTGGTGAGCAACTGCCTCGTGCCCGGGAAGCACGTCCTGGCTGTGGGGCTCTGTCGCAGCCTGGCTGCACACGGCCTTACGGGTCACCCTGTGCAAAACACAGGAGCGATTCTGCTGAATCCGCAGGGACTCAGCGGCTGCATGACTCAAAGGACCTATGCGTAGGTAAGGGACGTTTGGTTGCAACGTTGGTTTACATGTTGCTGAGCCAGCCGTTCTCAGCATCCTTTGGAGGAAAAGCCGTGTGCTGGCTGAAAGACACCCATAGGGCAGTCGCTGTCCTGGGGGCCTCTTGTTAATCAGAACAGCTGAGCGGCTACAAATTAAACAAGTCCTGTTGATATCGTCACACTACATAAGGTCCAGAGGAAGGGTGAGGAGCCCTGGAGCTTTCACCAGTAGATGCCACAAGCCAGAGACCCTTTTAGGAAAGCCCACGGGTACTTTCAACGCCATGGGAGACACCTCCAGACAGACCCTCCGGCGCCTTTGCGTTGCAAAGCACGTCCCAGCATCGCAGTGCTCTGGAGTCTCAGTTGGCATTGGGCCCTTTTGCAACATAGACTGCATGCGCATACACCATATAAAGTTGTCCCAAAGTGCTTGGTGCCTCCCCTAGAGCCAGGCACCAGAGACACCGTCACGGAGACGCGCTTCTTGCCACTTTTGCTGAGCCCCAGCACCTGGCACAACTGGTGAGGGGGCGGTCAGGAAAGCAGAGGAGCCAGGAAAGTTATTTCACGCAGCTGTTGACTACGGAGCTCATCAAAACTGAAAACCTTGAAAAATGGTAGATGTCTTGTGCTCGTGTGTCTGTTTTTAGCCTCTCTGTAATTTTTAACTCAAGAGCCAAGGCAAGCTGCAGCCGCCAGCGCTTGCGAGGGGCCCCCCTTAGTGTCCGAAGCAGAGAACTACAGAGGCCGCCGAAGGCACCGGGGACGGGGCAGTTCTGCCCTCGCGCCTTCTCACTCCCTTCCCTCCCAGGCTGGGACAGGCCGGGCGCGGGGCCCTCTTTAGGTGCCCGCGGACCACGGCGGTGCCGCTGCACGGCCCTCGCACGTCCACGCTTCATCCGCACGGGCTGCATCCTCCGGGCATCACGGTCTGCACGCGGCCCGCGCTGTGCTGAACAGTGAACCTAAGGAAAGGGGCATGAATCCGGGTAGCAAACGCTGCCCCTCCTGCTAGAGCAGGCCAGGAGGGGCCTTTGCTGTGTTTTGTACCGCAGAGATGCTGCTGCTGGCGGGAGGCCAGGGAAAAGGTGAGCTGGTTTCCTCTTGGTCAGAGATGGCACCAGATGGTACTCGCTATCTCCAAACCCTGGGGCAGAATTTCAAAATTAAGAGGGAAGACACCAAAATGGCAGTCACCTGTCGCAGGCTTCCAGCTTCCAAAAGTGACCCAAACCATGGGAGACGCGTGGCTGAGGCCACAGCAGGCAGTGCGGAATTCAGGGTGGCAGGAACAACCAGTCTTGTGTGATGTCTTTTTGGTTGCTGGTTGAAAGTGCAAACAAAGCACCAAGCTTGGGTTCAGGGAGAGCACTACAGCCCTTCTGCTACCGTGATCCCAAATGTACATAACTAATTTAGATCCCATCATTGCTAATTATGGAAAACTTGTACTCTCCTTACTTTTACATTGCATTTATGGCCTCAAATCTGGCCTTTTGATTAGTTATTGCAAAGGCCCCTTGTAACTTTTCACAGCCAGCTTTCCTGAGCTTCTTTATACCGTCTGCTGCTTTTCCAGGAACGTTATACACTGAAAAACAAGGTTCAAGCACACACTGTCATGGGGCTCTGCTGATAACTACTTTCCATTGTCATCTGGACATGAATTCCTTAATGTCATGTTCCTTCCCATTGCAGGAGATAAATCTCTTCCTCCTTAAAATAAATACTGTGGGACAAGCAGCCTTGGTGAAGGGCCTCATCAGAAGTTTTCAAAAATGCATCATCTGGCAACTATGACCCATTTGTTCTTGTGAGATCTGATATTCCTCTTGTGCGAGGGAAAACACCTCTCTTCTCCAGTCCCATCATTCACCCTCAGGAATGATTTTCTCTTCCACTGTATTTTCTTCTGTCAGGTCTTCAAGTCAAACATACTCAGCTCTAGATTTTCTCTTTAAAAGGGTGTATGTGTGTTATTCTCCCTTTAATAGACAAGTAAGTGATAGCCGTGGATACATGCTGGTTTCTCACAGGCACCTTTACTTATGTCTTTTAAAAGACCCCTCTCTTGACACATCCTCTGCGGACAGTTCTTCGGGTGCATCACCACCAAGTCAGACGGGTTGGAGAACTCGTCTGCAAGGGGCCAGTTTTCCAAGAGGGAAAAGAAGGAAAGTGGTTTTACATGGGCCCCATCATCCTTCAGTATTTCCTTCTTTTTTACACCATTATGACACATTAACCCCTTTGAGTTGCTAAGCAGCCTTCTGGCTTGCACAGCACAGGGCAGGGCTTTTTCCTCAGCATGTTTTCTGCATTTAGAAAGTTAGCATCAACTTTTTTTTTTTTTTTTTTTTTTTTTTTAACAGCCATTACAGTGCTATTACAGGCACTAACAGGTCCTGCTTGTTGCCCAAGACCAAATCAAGAGATCAGTCTTCTCTGGATCGCCCCGAGAGGATCTTGAACCAAGAAATGGACATTTATGTAGCCAAAAACTCCTCCCCAGCAAGTATGTCTGTCATGTGCTGCTGCTGCCGACAGCACGACTCCTCTTCCATCCCCCCTCCCTCTCCCACCCTGCAATAAACTTCCAAAGGCAGTTTCTAGTTGAGCTTGATTGGTTTATTTTAGTTTTACACTTTGTCCCTCACATACAGTTATTTAAGAGTCCTGTACTGTTAAGATTTCTACAAAAATATCAATTTCTCAAAAGCAGAAAAGAGGGAAAGATATACTTTAATATATAAAAGGAAAAAAAGCTAAATCTGACATTTCATTATATTCTTAAAAACATTCCAGTCTATTTACAGATGTGTAAAAAACAAAATCTCCATGTCTCTTGGTCTAGTGAGAATGTGCTCCTTGCAGGGGTTTCCTTCGTTCTCCTGATTCTAAAACTCCTTGCGCGACTCGTCTCTTCCTCTTGCATTTCTGCTTCGGTGGCAGCAGACGTCGTCGCTTCTGCAGTCTGTCCCGAGCCGGTGGGAGTACGGGGGAATGGGGAAAGGGGAAGACACCATTTCAATTCAGAGCAAAGCATTAAGTTGCAGACATGAGACGGTGGAACAAGGAGCAGCAGAGACTAATGAGCATTTCCAACACACTTTGTTGCCAGGCAGAACCCCTCGTATATCCTTGGAACAGCACCAAGGAGCACTTTTTGCGGCTGAATTTGTAACCTATTCTTAGCTAATTTAGCAATCACGCTCAGAAGCCAAAATTGCCTGCTGTCACCATTACAGAATTTTTACAGCAGCAAAAAGTCCTCATTGCCCAGTGCCATCCAGTAAGTACACCCAGGCATTCTCCCTCTTCACAATGAAAAAAAAAAATTCCTCAGGACCACAAGGCATATTTTAAATAACGCGCAAATGGTCTAAATTCATGTTTTCCGTGAGAAGTGACAACATACACTTTTAAAAGTGTTCAGAAATTTATTAGTAGGTATTCCTGCAATTAAAATGAGCTATTCAGGACCATGCAGGATGGGGTGCAGCAAGACAGCTCAGTGATTAGACATACAAAAGGAATGACTGCACAGTCCTGGCTGCCCTTTCGTATACTGGAGGAATGAAATCTATTGACACAAAAAAGCTGCCTTTACCAAAAACAAACAAACAAACAAAAAAATCAAAGCAACTTCAGCCTATTAGAAATACTCAGCAACGTTACTCCAGATTTCCAATGATTTAAAATCAGGTTAAAATCTTTTAATATTAAAAAAGGAAGTGTCAACATATATTTATATGCTAGTTCTCTTTTCTAAGGCATTCACCAACAGCTGTAAGACCCCGCATGGCTCGCATACTGACCTGTATTCTCTTTTCCAAGAGTAAATATGCAAAAAGCAATGAAAATTGTATGCAAGTTTAAAACACACCATTCAAAATGGCCAGGTGAAGACAACCTTATTTCATGTAGCCTCTGGAGTAACTTCATGCATCCCTAGTTTGAACGGATTCTTTCTGCTCTGCAGCGTTAATATAAAATCATAAAAACGAACAAGGAAACGCCCAAAGGACGCATATCCCCGGCAAACCTATCCTAGACACGGATCCTGAAAATGCAGCTTATAGACTAGGGCATGGGGTCGCACTACGCACGCAGCAAACGCTGCTCCTCTCCTGCGGCAAAATGTCACCCTCAGCGCAGCCGCAAAATGGCCGCCGCGGCGCCTCGCCCGCCAACGGCAGGCTGGGGCCAAACCAGCAGCCGGAGCGGCAGGACGAGGCCCGCGATCCTCAACAAAGCAAAACTCACCATCTACTTCCCCGGCTTTTTTTTCCTTTTCACAGCACTGGTTTCACCTCTTGGGAGCACCTAAGAAGCCCCTCAAGCGCACCATAACTTCTATTATTTACAAGCTTGATAGGAAAAGACTGTGTATATACTCATTAACAAATCATCTCTCCCAGGCTCAAAATTTCATTTGTCAAGGAAACTATGAAAACAAAAATTGTGTACAAAAATATAAATATCTTTACAGTCTGCAGGCCCTTTGCGTCCAATAGCTGAACAGTGAAGAGTTCCTACAGGTTGAGTAAGCAGTGGCAGAGAAGAATAAAAAATACATCTTGTGATTCAATACTGCCCTATTTCCCTGGTAATGAACATTTTTGTTGACTTTTTTTTTTTTGCGCTATACACATCTTGTGCAAATGCAGTGAGAAGCCTCTGAGTACCTTTCCTGAATTTGTAAAGAAATGGAAGGTTTGGAAAGATATACACATGTATTTTCATATATACATTCACATATACACCTCAGTAATTTTGTTACAACAGTCCTGAAAGGGTTCTGTATTTTTTAGAAGCAACACTTCCTATTAGCATATCCTAACCACCAAATGCATCTTCAAGAAAAAGGGGAGGAAAGAAAACAGGAGAACTGTTAATAGACTCAAGCTGCTTCAGCGCTGGATCTGAAGACTTAGCAAGGGGTGCTCAGATTTACTTTTCTAAAATTTTCCCTTCTAGATGCCCCAAGCATCATCAAGGAAAGAGCTGCTTGTATAGGGGTGAGGGGAAAGCTGGGTGGCATTATCATTTTCCTTTTATACTTAACATACCGTCCTACCTTTTAACTACCCTGGAAAAAAATCAGCATCTTCCCCATTTGAGGGAGTTCTAAATATATATGAAAATCTTCTGGGCATAAGCTCCTAAAAAGAGCGTATACCAGAGAACTATCTAGCACCAAAGAGGAGAAGCTTTTCACTTCAGTACTCTGCAAAACATCCAATTTCCTTTCCTCCACTCTAGGTAGCAAGCGTGACAGCATCTCCAATCTCATTTCTACACATTCATCATATTCTGCAAGTAGAAGTAGCAAATGTGAACAATCTCATTTCTGCATAGATAATTTGCCTGATACAAAAACAAGTAACAGAGATTTTTCCTCAACCGCAGACAACTGCCCCTCTGCTGGGAAAAATCTTTCTCTAAAGCCTGGGTTTCTCGGTCCTTTTACAACCTGTTTCTGCGAAGGACCCAATTTTGGAAGGATACCATGTGCCCAGCAATGGTTATACCTCATCCTCCTTGTTCTGTGAAGGGGAAGGAAAGTATCCAGAATGCAATAGTGAGGTAAAAAGACACTGACATGATTAAAGTTTCACAGCACTTATTTCTCACTTTGGGGCCTGCCCTCAGGAAGAGAGTGCTGATGCCATATAGAAAATCAGAGTTGCAGATAAGGGAGGTTGCAAAACTCAGATACGGGTTCATGCTGCTCCAGATTTTCTTTCCAGTCTTTGAAAAAAAATACACGTATTTATTTGCCAGCAGAATTTGAAGGCAAAGTCCCACTATTACTTAATTTTGTAACCACAGGTGCTAAAGTGGGCATTACTTTGTTATCCTGGTCTTCTTGAACAGTTGCAGATAAAGCTTTTGACCCAGTGGGGGCCAACTTTGCAACTACAGGAGCCAGCAAAGGCATCACCTTGGCACTCTGTCCTTCTGAGTCCACTGGCAGACTTGCCACTTTCAGGCCAAGTGGTGCCAGTTTGGGCATGGGCCTCCACAGAGTGTCAGCATTACCAGCTTCTGGGTTAGTCTTCATCTGCAAAACTGGCGGGGTTGCACTAGCTGATTCCACCGAGGATGTTACAGTTTTGCCACTTCCGCCACTAGTTGCAGACAGATTGGGAAGCGAGTCCTTCATTTCAGCACCAATTACTATCTTTAGAACATCTGCTTCAGATGAAGGCTCCCCGGAGGTCTTGTCCCCATCAGTAAGGTCATCATCCTCCAGGTGCAGCAGGAGAGGACTTATAGAGCCACCACCCTCTGGAACTTCAGAAAGGTCCTTAAAACTGCCTCCCAAAGGGCCAAACTGGAAGGAAGAACTATCCGCAGCACTAAGATCACTGGTTGTTCCCCGACGGGTTTCTGAATCTCCATGAGAGAAGTCAGAGTTTAGAGCACTGGGTAGTTCTGACATGCCTGAAGCATCATCGTTCAACTGCTGGTTGAGGAAGGCAATCTCATTGAGCAGTGCCGTGAGGGTTTCATCAGTGTCATCGCTCTCCTCAATGCTGCTCAGCAACTCACCCGCATCCAGTTCTGCTTCCTCCATTGCAGAAGTCACTTTTCTCAGTTCCATTTCTATTCTGGAATCTTTAATCTGCAGCTTGTGGAATGGGAACTCCTTTGTTTTTAACCTTTCCCTTCCAGGATCACCGTCTTTCCTCCTGGCTTGGCTTCCTACAAACTCACCAATGCAGAGCTTTTTACTAAAGGAGTCCGGAGGCTCCTTTGTACACGGTACATTCCGGAGCTGCGGAAAGGCACCTTTATTTTCAAAGAAAACTTTTGTGGGACCTGTGGTACTTCTGCCATCTCCGCCACTGTCTCCAGCACACACCTTGCCTTTTTCTTCAGAAAGGATGCTATCGCTTTTCCTGCTTTCAGGAGGTGCAACAACTGCCAAGGATTTCTCAGAAATCTGAGTACCTGCAGTTGCCGTTGCATTAGAGTCTTTGTTTCTGTTCAGATTTAGATTCATACTTCCTTCAGCAGCCAGTGATGTTACATTAACAATCTTTGGCATCATAAAGGAATCTTCAATTTCTGCAAAACCAAACACAGCAAAATCCATCAGGATTCAAGAAAACAGCAAGGTACCTGCTTATTTGAATTTCATCACTCTCACATCTTCCCCAAGCAAGCTACTAATCACAACCTGAATTACTACACATTTTTGGCCACATAAAGCCTTGAAAGTTAAGGTATTAATAGTTCAACTTATAGAGAGGAGAAAAAAAAAAGAAAAAGCAAGTTCTACATCTATTATCACAAAACCACTTGCCCTGTCTCTTCTCTCAGCATGCTGACAAAAATTCTAATAACCGTAATGTTTATAAATCCTATGGTGATTCACAAGGAAAATAAAATAGGAATTTTCTCCCTGTTTTTTTGAATGTATACACCTTTATTTTGACCCTGGGGGAACCATTTTTGCAACTACTACTGTATTTCTGTGAATAATATTACAGAGACTACATGACTACTTGCTTTTAGTCTCCAGTTACCCAAGTACAATGCTCAGATTTTTCCCAGCCCAGTATCTGAAGCAAATTTCTTTTTCCTGAGGATTCACTATGCCCTAATGATTAGGGTGAACCACAAAATTAATGGCTTCCTTTTAACAAGAGTGGACTGCATGCAAGCAACACATCCTGCACCTACACCCAGCATACAGCTCTCAGTCCAAGAAAACACTTCTCCTCTCACAGGCAGCCTCCAACAGCAGCATGGAGAGGGTGTGGGAAGGGGTTGTGCTGGAGTAAGACAATGGGAGAAATAGGCAAGGGCCTACTGAAGTGGAGCTCCAAGAGCCCCACTGCCACCTGGCACTGTGGCCTTCCCAGTGAGATGCAATACACCAGGAACATGTTTCAACCCTACTTATTTTGCTCTGGGAGAAACAGTCAGGCAAAGTAAAGTTCTTATCCACAGCCACCCTAAAGCCCTTTCTAATCTGTTCAAAATACTTAAATGATTTTCCTCAAAAACTCAGACAGTAACACCCAGTATTACTTCCCATCAGGAAAAACAATGAAGTGACATCTTTGCAGGGATAAAGTTCCCTGCACACAAGCAGAATGATGCACACACACACACACACACACACACAAAATAAAAAAAAATAAAAAAAAAAAAAAGAGAGAGAGAGAGGGAGAGAGAGAGAGAGAGAGAGAGAGAGAGGAGCCTACCTGTATTGGGCTCTGCAGCTGTTACTACTGTTGAGGGTACTGGGTTTCCAGCAACAGCTGACAGTGTGATGGGGATGGTGGAGTTAGCAAGGATTCCTTTTACTTGGACAGGAACTGTTGATCCTGGCAGCTGAATCATCACAGAAGCAATACCTTATCCAAGAAAATGGGAGGGGGAAGGAAGGAAACAAGACTCTTTCAGATACTCAGTCAAGCCTGAAAAGTAAAAACCCTGCACTTCTACGTAGGATATTTCACTATAGTATCATTCTGAAAGGGATAAAAAATAGAAATATAGATTGATTAGGTAACTAATCTATCATCTAGGAAGATGATTCCTTTGCATTCTTCCTTTTGCATTATCTGCTCTGAGAGCTCCTGTCTCCCTAGTTTGGCAAAATGAAAATTTAACAGGTTTTTCTTACCTGTTGACAAACTGCTTGAGTTTATTATACCAAATATATCCGTGCCAGTTTCTTTCTCATTCAGGTAAGTTGTAAAGGATTGAAAATTCAAAAAAAACATGAAGTAAAATGCCAGTGTGCAAACAGATATGCACATCAATGAACACCACCGATTAGTATGTGATCATACATGATCATACCTTGCTGTGTTGTCACGGTAGTGGTGGCAGCTTGAGGCTTTAATTCAGCTTGCAAGAATGTTGAAGGAACAGTTGCCACCTGCCCTGGTACTAACTGCCCTGGTACTAACGGGCTCTTCAGTGTAAGCACTTGCCCCTGTGGAGTCATCACTAGGCTTGCAGCAGTTAGTGTAAGAGAAGATGAAGTTTCCTCTGGGGGAAAAAAAAAAAAAAACCCACACACACACAAATCAGGTTAATTTATTCTAATATAGCACCCATGATAGCAATATGCTGCAGTCAAAGAGCATGTTAACTACAGGTGTGGAAGGAATAGCAGCTAAAGGGTCTATAAGCCCAAATTAGAAAGTTGCTGTAGAAGCTGGACAGGCTCCAAAAGCCTTAAGTGGCTAGAACAAGTCTGACTTCCTCATCCAGTCTAACTCTATCCTAACCCTCCAGAGTGACACCCTATCGAAGATCATAGCAGTTGTGAGGAATTTCAAAGTGACTTTGTTCAGTCCAAAGAACGAGAGTGCTCTCACCACATCCAACTCTGATGTCCAATTTCCCCTGGACTGGAGAAAAACAATGCTTGGGAAACAGAAACGATAGGCTGCTCTATGAAAGCCCAAGATAACTTCAAGTAAGCTCTGTGATCAACGTAAGAATCATCATTAGATCCTAATGAAGTATTAAGATGGTCCTTACCACCAAGAAAGTTTTGACTTGTATTCTTTTTTTCCTTCTCTTTAGGTTTCTGGTGGAAAAGTCTCCATAAATACCAAACATTTCCTACAAATTCTCTGTAGCTCCAAAAAAAAAAAAAAAAAAAAAAAAAAAAAAAAACGAGCATCCAATAGCTCTGCAGTTTAATCTATGAGCAAGTCTTCTCCCACCTTAAGAGCTAGCTCATTTGGCAGGAGGTCTTTCAAAAACTTAATCTCGCCTACTAGCTTCATGATTTTCGAGATGGCACTTCTAGCCATAAACCGACAGGAAAGAAATGTCTTTGATTCACAGAAATCTGTGAATACTGCAAGACTGCAATGAAACTCCATAGAACTGCAGGGCAACTTCCTAAGGAACTTATTTTCCATCATTCTGAAACACAGTGTCATGTTCATCTAAACATCTCAAACACGCTATTCTCATATTCATTAGAAACAAACATTGTCCATCCAGTAGTTTCTGCTTCTGTATTGAATCTTGCTTCAAGAAAGATGGACTCCACAAGAAGTCCTGAAATGTCTACCTCCCCTTTGTGAAATGTGTATCTCTTTTGGCCCACCTGTAGGCTGGCTTCCTTTTTTGGCAAGTATCAGTGGCTTCCCTCTTCTGTTGGTAACAGCCACTTGGCCCAGGTCTCTGGATGGAGCACAAGATGCTTGCTGCAGACTAGCCACTGCAGTTACAAGAGTTTCCTCTGCCTCAGGTTGTTTCTTCTTTTGTTGTGCTTCTACTGCTTTTTGTTTAGCATAAATGTATTCTAGTTTCTTCAGCACAACCTCTTCTGTTTTCCCTACAGGAAATCAATGCAGAGTCAACGAGTTTTCAAACTCACTTTCCAAAACTAGAGAGCTAAGACTGAACTAAAAATCTATCCAGTTTACTCCATCCAGCTCCTTTACAGTCAATAAACCTCCTCAAAGTAGTATATCTAAGACCAGAGGAAAACAGCTATCTATTTATTTTAAGATTTTCCTTCAGAAGTTTCCATCCATTTTAGGATCTGCTTGCAACTTTGATGAACAGAACTCAGTCTGGACAAACACTGCCTGTTGCTGAGCAGCTACTTTATGAAAATATCTACAACTTTGAAAAAAAAAATGTGTCTTTCTAATGTTATCTAAATGACTACATGGCAAGATATTACTTTTACCTTGTAAGGGATTACTTAGGCTCACGGACCTTATTAAAGACATTCACATCCAGTTTATCATTTTAAGGGTGCTACAATTTTCAAATCGTGCATTTCATAAATCATTTTTCTGTATATGCACACAATTTAATAGGACCAAAATTCAACCAAATATCCTGACTTGTTTTCTACTTAGTGTTGATTCTATAGCATCTATATCTATAGATGTCTATCTATAGATATCTATCTATAGAATATCTATAGATGTCTATATAGCATCTATCTAGATGTCTATCTTAGCATAAATCTATAGCATCTATCTATAGAAGTCTATCGTAAACTAATCCTCCTGAGAGTTAGTCCGCTGCAGATTAGTCCCCAGCCCCAACAGTTTTGAAGTATTTCACACAAACACAGAAGATGAGCAAAACTACTTAGCAAAGTTGTTCTTTGCTTTCATTCCCTGCCCAAATGCCTGACACATTTCTGGAGTAAGATAAAGATTCACTAAAACAGAATATTTACCAATAGCTCAAATATACATCAACTGATTCATCCAAATATACTAGTCTTAAGTAACTTTAATTTCTACTTTACAGATGTACAGATTTCTCCTGTTTCTACACCCATAAAGAGATGATAGAAAGAATAATTTAATGCTTCATGCTTGTTCATACACATTTTTTGGCACTGGCCGAACGTGTGTTACAGTTTTCCCACACACCCACATGAGACAAAGACCCAATAAGTGGGTCATGCATTTCATCTGAAATGCCCAGTTGAATAGCAGCTCAGAATACACTGCAATTTTGTTCTACAGACAGAGCTGCATTCTCCCCATCATTACTTTCCAGAAAAGTAGTACAGGAATAGACTTTTGCAAAGTTGACAAGAAGAACTGTGGCTTTGGTTCTAATCAAAGGCAGTTGAATATTGGTGAAGCATGCAGCAGAAAAGCTGTTTTAAGGAGTCACCAGTGACATATTCTTCCCACTAAAAAGGTTCTCAGAACAGCAGAACCAAGTCTATGCTTGCAGCACAGTTCTACCTTTCTTTTTAGATACAAAAGGAAAATAAAAGCAACACTTCATCAGCATGATAAGCATATTGCTGAATCAGAGCATAGCAGGTCTTTACTTGGCATCAAGGGTCTAAATTTTATGCGAACACTAACAACTCACTCAGAAACACAGGTACACTCTAACTCTTCCCACCCTTGCAAAGATTTCTTTCATTATTCCAGCTAGCGCCTCTCAAAAAATCAAGTCTCACCTGAAAGCGTGGATACTTTACGAATCAGAACATCTTGTTTGCGATTCAGTAAGTTCTTCTGTCCAATGAGTTTATCTGCCTGATCAGTCAATCCCTGGATTTCTTCGTATGCCTACAAAAGCATTAGGGGACTGGTTTATGAGCCAACAATACACACAGCAACAGCAAAATAGCCTTCTTTCCCAGAAGACTTCACAGATTTTTTAATAGATATTTTTAACACCTTGGGAAACTCAGAGACAGACAATGGATGAAGTACTGTGTAATGCCAGTTTTCCCTAAATAAAAATTGAAGAGAGATAAACAACTTGCTCTGCCTTCCTCCAAAGTTTAGTCATTTTTAAGAAAAAAAATTATCCCACAATTTCAAGGTATACTTGTGAGCATTATTATTTATCTACAACTTGTTTTGCTTCCTGTCATTTACATCTTTCCAATTAAATATTTTACATCAGTATAATACTTAAAAAAATCTTCTGCATCAAAATATAAAATTTGTATTCAACCTATTTCAAAACTGCCTATCTTCACTGTCAAGCTAAGACAAAACTTTGCATGCTTAAATTGACAAAGGAAACAAAAGGAGGGCTAGTGTGAACTGTGTCATTTAAGCCGTATCATTAAGATTAAGCTATTGAGAATACAGATGCTTTCACGTATTTCTTTAACAAATGCAACCGAAGTTCTCTTTCTGGATCACACTGGGCTCAAAGGCTACTTGACCACTCTGTCCAAATTAAATGATTCTGCTCCACAGAGATGAGGCTTCAGAATACTTACTTGTTTGAGAATATAGCATTTGGAGACCTTGCGAAGCTTGTGCAACCCCAGAGTTCTTTCTAACTTTTCAAAGAGGTCTCTCATTTCATTCCTCCGCCGCCGTTCATTTGCTGTGTGGGTCTGACGGTAGTGAGCAAAGGCTTCTGCCTCGGTTTTCTGCTTTCTGTTCCAGAAGGAAGGTTTCTGATGGAGAAGAAACCACATTGGCCAGTTTAAATAAAAATGCAACTCAACAGTAAATATTATGCAGAGGCATGCTTGATTTACAAGGTTTCTACAGACATCTTCTTAGATATTCCAGGACACAGAAAACATGAGTGTTTCATGCTATTCAACTGTTATGTCTTCATGAATGCTCAATCTTGGAAGCACAAGCAAGAAGCATGAAATATGGTGAAGGTGACCAACACAGCTACATCCTCTCTGAAGAAATAGACCATGAGCAGCCCTTTCTGTTCATAAGTATCCCGTTTTCCCACATATGGAAACATATTATAGAGACACTCTGCAATATAAGGCTACTTAGGTAAGGCACAGTATTACAGCTAAATCACATGTTTGAACCCTATGTTTTTAATTGCCAAAGAAAGTCTAGCAACAAATGAAACCACTATATCAAATAGAAGCCACTTGAATCTTTCCCTGGAGTTAAACCAATTCATGTTTTGCTTCATAGATACATATGGGTAAGGGCCAACAGACATTGTCGATAAGAATATGAAAGAAACCATTAACACTGATCATCCCAGACATTTACCAAAAAAAGGAATCGTCAAAGACAGGCTTTAGATGTGCATTTGTTTAAACTTCCATGAAGATCAATAGGTAATACACACAGTTGTCAATGCCTACACATTAAGAGAGTGGTTATTTCATCATTACTCTTACAGGTTTTATATAGTTACGCTGTTTATTTTATGTCAAAGTAATATTTAAGAAATGTTTAGATTTTTAAAATGATTTTTTGTCCTACTCCAAGCCCCAGTGGGATCAGTGGAAAGACTCCTCAGCTCCAGCAATGCTCTTTCCATGCCTGCCGGCCTTAGGAGGAATCTGAACAGACATGCTCCTGAAACCTGGTTCTCAACATCCGCTTTGCCCTTGTAGGCAGCCTGAGTTCAGGGCGACTACAACAGCCTCTGCTCTCACGCTGGGCAAAGTTTGGTCCTTTACAAAGGGCCCTGTGCCATTTTCTTCACCTGACATCAGTCATATGGCATAACTTCAAGGGTAGACAGAGGGACACATGGAGAAGGCAGAGGCAGGCAGAGATTTCTGGAACTCATCTTTACTCCGGCCGAGGCCTACGCAGCAGCTTGCTTGGTGTGCCAGGCACACGCCAGGCTCGCATCCCCGCAAAGCCCCACCGCGCCGGCAGGCAGCTCTGAATGTGCTACTGAGCGTGACTGAGGGTTAGTACCGTGCATGGCTAGTGAAACTGGCCGCAGAGTTGCCCTAAAACACAGCACCAACCTCAGACAGACTGCAATAAGTTTTGTTTTAAAGCTTTCTCAGTTGTCTTTAACTTGCCTAAGTACATATCATTTAAACTGTTGTTTTCAGAAATGCCCAGTGCAGCATACTTAGACATACAAAACCAATTCTCAGTCATTATTAATTTTTTCTGCCAAAATTATATACAGCAAGAACAGAAAATCTAAGAAAATTTAGTAGCAAACAAGAGGCAGATATTCCTTCTATTCATTAAGTTGAACCAACCCCACTGATATCAGTGGCAGTCCTTTCTTTAATGAGATGTGTACACAGCCCTTTCCCTCAATATGCACATTCAGTCTCTAGCATTTATTCATCAATACATGACAGGTATTTAAATTGCATTAGAGTCTCGCCTGAGATGAAAGCTTATTTTTAAAATGGAGGTGCGATACCAAAAGTAGAGAGGAGAGCAAACATATACCTTCGTAGATTTTTCTGATAATTTCTCATCCGAAGAATTACGAGCATGGTATCTGGAAGAAAGGCAAAAAGTTTTTCCCAACACTACTCATCTCATGCACACCGTTCTCATTACTATATTCCAAAAGCCTAGAATTACTCTTTATGTCCCTTGAAATTAATTTTCCCTTCCTAATGAAAACAGGATGCTGCTGAGCTTTCTCAAGAAAATGAACTACCTTCAATGCCATCATCCTAGAGAAAACATCAGCTGTTCTAAAAGCTGTAAAATTATCCCACAGTGCAGAAAACAAACTATTTCTCTACATGCCAAAGAGAGTAAATTCAGTCAGTGACTGAGTTGCGGAGTATTTCTGGGTTTTATTAAAGTTTTTGATTGTTTTTCTAAAAATACAGATTAAATACAGATGGCAGAACACTCCCTCCCCAACCAAGAACAACCAACAAAGCCCCCTCACTGTTACTGCTACCCTAATGTCAAAAAAGATATCTTCCTTATGTTATTTCTCATGAACTTCAAGAAAACAAAGAACAACACGCATATTGAAAAATATTTTGCAAAACACCACAGCTATTTTCCTCTTCTTGATGAAAGATTTTGGCAATTCATAGAGAACAGCAGTCATCATTTAAAGTCAAGTTGTATCTTTGAAGGAAAAAAAAAAACCTGAGATATGCAATATCCCAAAACAGATTCAGAGTTTCTACCAAAAAAAAAAAAAAAATCTTCAAAGCCGACAAAGGACCCACCTTTCCCGCCCTTTTGCTTGGTACAAACAAGAGAACAACCCCATAACCCTCTTTACATACCTTAGGTAAAGAGTGTTTTTACTTTGCATTCTGTCAGTAGAAATGCAAGGGCAGCACGCCAAAAAAATTAAAAAAAATAAAAAGGACACGCAAAGGGAAAAAAACAACAACAAAAAAAAAGCCCAAGCTATCCAACTACAATGCAAATGAAAATGATAATTATACATACATATAATGTGTATACTTTCTTCACTGGGTCAATTGTCTAAAAGTTAAAGTTTTTATTTATAGAATCAGGCATTCAGTCAGCGACTGCTCCTGCCTAAAATTAATACATCTACCAGCAAGAACAAACAAAACAGAAATCACGCTAAAAGCCAAGGTGATCCCATTCATTTTTAGGATGCAGGAAGTGATGCAATTCACTCAAGAATGCTTAACATTTACAGAGAAGACACACATCCCGGTGAACAAATTTAATTGAAGGTGAAAAATAAAGTAAGATTAAATTAAAAAAAAAAAGAAAAAAAAAACCTAAAATACCCTTAATCTATTGTTATTCTGATGACTGAGTCCTCATTGGGGCTCAAATGCCCCAGTGCACAGGAAGTCCTGACAAAAGCCCTTCTTTACCTTACCATTACAGTAAACCTCTTGTTTAGGGGGTTCCTTCAATGGCAGCTCATTATTAAAACACAAAAGTGTAGCGCTCTCCAGGGATGCTTACTTCTGTTTGGAAGGTCGGATATTAGCAGCTGTGGCCTTCAGACGGGCAATGTTAATCTTCTCTGAAAGCTCCTCCACGGTCTCAATGTCCACCTGCTCGTCATCCTCACTGTATTCACACGCATCCTGGAACAGGTTTTGTTTTGTTTTTTAAAGTGAGTATCTACGCAGCAATAGTGCTCAGGCCAAAACAATTTGTTTCACTTCAGACTCAAAGAGATTATATCATAACATTAAGAACCAATATCTCTAGCTACACTGGCCACTAAACAGTCCTAAGCAGGTGGTTTTTTTTATCCTCTAGGAATTCCTCCCACTAGCAACTTCTACAAAATGGATTTTGCTAGTGTCAAAACCTATCTCTGCCACTTAAACTTTTGCTAGGAACAAAGGCCTTCAAATAAGAACAAATAAGGCAGTGCTTTCCTGCCTACATTCTCCAGTTGTGCTGCAAGAGTATCAACTTGGTAACATTCTCTTATAACAAAAAAAAAAAAAAGCAAGAGTCACAGCATCGTACAACCAGACTTCTTCAGGTCATATAAAAGACTACTTTCATGATAAAGAGTATAATTTTGGCTATTTCAAAAGAATTTGTACTAAAATTATTTAACATAAAATATTTCAAAAAGTTCTTGTTTTTCTATGCCCTCCAACCAAGAAAACTTGTTAGTCAAGTCCCTATGCAAACAGGGATGGAGAAGCACTGCAGTGCTGTAGCCACTGCAGCAGTTAATCACCAACCTTGTGTCCACATTTACAGTACCATGCTCTTCTCTTCTCTCTCCAACCCCAAACAAGCCTTATTCAAGCAATTTTAAATAGGTTTCAATCTTATAATCACTGGTCTACTTACAGAATGCAGAACTCTCCCCTTCTGAAAAAAAAGCAATTATACCTTCACGTTGTACTACTTCCTTTCACCCAGCTCCCTCAACTACCCAACCTCGTCCTTCTCCTACTCTCCTCTTCTGTCTTTCCTTCTCCTTGTCCTTTTTTTTCCCCTTTCCTTCTTGTGAGCTGCAACCTCCTTCTTCTCTGAACTGAATACTTACCTGAAATTGATGCAAACAGTTAATCAGAAAAATATATATATATATATATGTATATATACACATACAATTCTGTATCAGTGGAAGGCTTCCATTAAAGGTTTTTTAGGTCCTCATTATTTTACATTAACTGTAACTCACTGAAGATATCGCACAGCAGTGTTGATGTTTTAAGATATGTTACTGAATAGGTAAAACTGTTGCACTGAGCTAGCTGGCCACAGATCAGGCTAAAACAGCATTAACAAAAACAATATGCAACAAGAACAGCCTCAATTACCATGCAAGCAGCAGTAACTAGTAGTTAATGATATACATTTCCAATTACCCATCATGAAATATGTGCCTGTGAAATCTATAGCTACATTAATTAAAAAAGACTCAATTTATAACAGGCTTGTAAGTCTTGGTCAAGTTTCCTTTTTGACAGAGCGGTAAGATGCCTCATAAGCAAGTGTTTGCTGTAATATTTGGCTTTTTCACCCAATCTTTTCTTAAGCCAAGCCTTTCTCACCCTGCCTCTCAACCCGTCACTCATAGGACGAGTTAGCTGTAATTTCAGCAACAACATAAAAATTGCTACCTTTTTTTACTGACACCATATTAGAACAATTAAAATTGTGAATAATTCTGCCTGACAAAAGGAAATTATCAGTATTTTTTTAATTGTGTATAGCACTGTCTCCCGTGGCAGTGTGGTAGAGGCTATAGAAAAGACAGAATCTAGAAACAGTTTGGAAAAAAGATGAAGCCTGTCCTCCTTTACTAAATGTGGCACTGGAAAGGGAAAAATACACATTAAAAAAAAATATGTATATACACACACACACACACACACACACACACACATTTTGCATCTGTGTGTGGGTGCACTATTGTTTGCAAAAACTTCCAGTCTTTGAAGAGGAATGAAACTCTGTAACATGCACTGCTTTAATACTAGCCAAATGTTCCCACGTCATCTTCACCTTCCACTAACAATGTAATGAAGGGCCCTGCAAAGTGCTTATAGTACACACTCTGTATAAGAAGAGGTATAAAATTTTAAGCCACTCACTTTTGGAGAAGCTGACAACTTTAACTGTATGACAAAGTATCAAAAATTACTGCTGAAATAAATAGGTGACACTCAGATTATCAGCTATAACTGTTTTAGACCTGAATGAAAAAGCAACCTCACTCCTACAAGTTGCTATGCAAACTCCCTAATTAACTGTAGGCTGGCAAAAAAAACATATCTTTTTAAATATAAATAAAGAAGATCAAGGAGGGTGACCTTAGGTGGGAACTTACTAGCCTCAGAGAACAATCTCAATCTTTCTTTCAAAGATATTTTTCCATGTGCTGACTTTAAAGACACCATTCTTCTCTGCCCAGGAAAGCAGCTTTGATCTCTGTTGGCTTCTGTATTTGGAAAGGAGATAAACAAGTTATTCTATTACTACTCACTACTGGGTATTCTTGCATCTTTTTTCAGCACAGTCAAGAGTCTGCATAATGCCCTGGTAACTTCTGTTATGAGTCAAGCACAAGCAGGTAGGTAGGTAGGCTACTTATTGAAGGTAAATCAAATTGTCTTCTGACTTTGGAAACAACACACTGGCAGATGCCTGAGGAAACAGGCCTTTTTTTGTCGCTTAAAGCCCTTAACATTTGTTCTGCCTTGTAAATATCCTCCAACAAGGCAGCATGGGAGCCAGGTAGAGCACAGAGAAAAAGAACAGCAGGAGAAAGGAAGTCAGAAGACACCACATGCCCAGGACGTTGCTGAGGTCCAACCAAATATCACTTACAGTCTAGATCCAGAATAGACCACCTAACTGGTGACTGAATTAAGACTGCATTGCAACCCAACAGAGTTATTTCAGAAGCTTTCCAATACCACCCATGAAGAGCACACAGCTTTGCACTATTTCCGGCAAGCAGCTCTATATGCTTACAGAAACATTTAGTATTTGCTAAACAAACATGACACTTGAAGAACAGCACTTACCATAGTGAACAATTTTTCCCTTTCACGCTTGCCTTACTTGATAGTCCCTATCACTTCTAGTTTTAATGAACAGAATGCTCTGTCTCTGGATTTTTTTTTTTAAATCCAATCACTTCCTTCTTAGGAAGACAGACAGATGCATCCAGGTTGCTTTTCAGTATTGCTGTAGTAAGCCAGAGTGACACCTTCACCTTTTGCACTGGAAAAACAGTCATGAAGGCAGGGAAAGCAAAAATGCAACAGAAACCATCCAGATTCTCTGGAGCTTGTCTGTGATGCCAGGGCTCACACATTTGTTAAAAAAGGATGTACTGTAGTATCCAAGTACTAAAATTCCAAAAATTCCACAGATGAGGAGAGGGAGGAAAGATGGGAAAGCAAAGCATATGGAGGAGCTAAGAGACACTAAGCTGTGCAGTGAACTGCACAGAGACAGAGCTTCTCCTGAGCTTCACCAGGAGATGGGAACAGGGAGCAGAGCTGCCCTGCTGAATCTTCTCAACCCTTGCCAGGGTGAGATGAAAGAAGGCAGAGCTCACCATCACAAAATGCAGGGGAAAAAAAAGTCGGCCAAATAAAAATTATTCAAACAAAAGTCCTCTTCAACGCACAGGCCTACTAAATAGACACATATCATTATATTGAAACCAGGTTAAATGTGCCAGAGGTACAAAATTACATAACTTAACAGATAGTTGCTACATTTCATGATACATAAAGCACTATTAAAATTTTTTCCAGCTCTCCTGGGTCATCCATAAAACTCTCCTGGTTGTCAGAAACCTTCCATTTCCTGTGGCTTTTCCATTTTACACAGTATCATCACTGTGATTCTGCATGCAAAAGATAACTAGAGCGTCTCTTGAGCAGGCCGAACAGCACCGTCCAAGCTACCTTTAGACACCATCATGCTGCAGGGAAGTATACATGGGATGCTGGAATCCAAAAAGTGAGAAAAATCAGAAAATGACTTCTACTACAAATACAATCATGGTGAAGTTTTGAGCCCCTGACAAGTTATGCAAGGCTAATTCAAAGGTTTATGGTTATCCAGGTAGATCTGCTGTCACTTTCTTTGTTGAAATACTCAAAGGAAGAAGGAATGCAGGTCCAACAGGGATCAATGCCACGCTACAAGGTTTTATTGTTGCCACAGAAGGGTTAGCACTTTTCCCTCGTGGCACCTTGTGCCTGTATCTAAGCTCTCTCTTCTCCCCTTTCCGCGGTCGTTCCTGGCAGCCCACACTCCCATGGCCGGTCCCTGAAGAATCAGTCACCTCTTGGCAGAGGGTCCTCAGTGACAGCAATCAAGAAGAAAAGGGGAGGTGGCACTGGATGACTTCAGAGATCAGCCCAGCAAACGCCTCATTTGCACATCTTGCTACTCTGCCTAGAAACCTCACGTACGCTCTGTTACATAAACTTAGAAGACACTAGAGATTAAGGAAAAGTGTAAAACATATGTTTTGTGGACTACTTAACAGTTTTAACAATGTTGTAATCATCTGTAATAGTTCTGCACCATTTTCACGTTTAGCTCAGAAAAAAAAGAAGGGTTGAAAAACACAAAGTTTTTACAGTATTTAAAGTATCTTACCAGACATGTAGCTATATTTAGACTAGTAAATTAAAGGGGGGCAGGGGACTGAAATTCTATCTATAGCATTAAATACTAAAAAATCTGTGGCATGGTTTTAGCTTAATCCAGTGAACTCTCATGAGAACGATTCATGGGCATAGTTTGTCACTTACTCCACATCAAATAGCCATTCCCAACAGGCATTTTGCATGCAATCATCCTGCCTCGGAGAGCAAGTTTAACATCATGGGCCAGGCCACGGCAGTTTAATTTGTTAGATACCCAAATGTGAGCAAATTCAGAAAGGTTGGCCCCTATCACCCAACCCAGGATGCTCAACCCTCCCACGTCTCTGTTTACTGACATTATTCTGTGAAGGAAAGGCAAAGGGTGAAAGACAGCATCTGAAGGAGCTTCTCCTCCTCTTCTTGAGTACTGGACTTGACTTATCGTTTCTTAAGTCTAGTTCACTAGGTGAATAAAACAAATAAAGCTCCTGTACCGGTCTATTCAGCATGGATTGACTTCATCCAGTCTGACAAACGCCGGTAGAGCCTGGCAGGCAAACACTGTGCTGACAGAAGAGCATAAATGCTTGAGGCAGTATTTCAAGTTCTGTGACAAACTTGCATGATTCTGACTAAGCCAAAGGCCCGCTAAACAAACATACATGTATTTTTAAGATTTTTTTCTATGAACTTCCAGAAGCATATCACAGAATCAAAAAGTTGGGGACAGAAAGGACCTCTGGAGATGTGGTGGTCCAAACCCGTTCCCAATCTTCCCACCAAGCAGGGTATTCTCCCTTTCCATCACTGCTCCTCCAATGAATGGCTTGACTATACAACACCATCTAACATTTAATGCAACCTGGAGGGACGGGACAGGTCAAGAAGCTAGAGAGGCAGGAAAAAAAAGATCAACCTTCTTGAATCTTGAACCTTCTTCAAGCACCATTTTCTTTCCTGTTGTCCATGGACTGCCCCTTGGAAATCTAAACTTATCGATACGGAGATCACATAAGTCACCAAGCTCGAGAATATCTCTTAGAGTTGAAAAGCTTCTGCTCTTCTGAGGCTTTTCAGCCAGAGTTATTTTAAAGCAATGCCAGATCACCAAACCACAAGGATGCAAAGATAATGCTGCCTCACACGGTATTCCTACTGCAGCACATATTTTTAGGCCATGAGCAACATCTTTTCATTCTTGCTAGCAGTCTCCAAACCTCAGGCATGAGAGACATATGCACACTGATCCTCCTTGTACTGGGCACAGACTTCTACTACCTCAGACTATGTGCATTTCCTCCACAAATTCTCACCAGAGAGCTGTTTACTCTTTGATGCCACTCAGAATTCCTTACCTGTAACAGTTACCATTGCCCAAGCAAGAGGAAACCCTAAGAAATCTCACAAGGCTCCCAGAAAAAGAAAAGAAAAAGGAAAAAAAAAAAAAAACAGGAGAGAACCTGCTTCTCCCCAACTTCCTCACCAGACAAACATCTCATCTAAGGAATAAAGATTTCCCCAAACTAAAATTTGGATGCTTCATATTAAGATTACAGAGAAAAGCATAGAAAGTGTATGCGATGCAGAGGGGACTTGCCCGAGCCACAGGAATATGCCATGTTTCTGGCAGCCCATCTCTCAAGCATACACCATGAAGACAGCAAAGGGAAAGCCCAACACTGGTCTGTTGATTTTTTTTCTAAGCAATTGGCCTCTCTACTCATGAACTAGGGAATAATCTTAACCAAGAGACCTGCAGAGTGCAGGAGAAACAAGTAGGAACCGCTGTCCTCCTTCCGGGGACATTCCAGATCTCCAATTGGGAAGAACCCCCATACTTACCATCCTCCCAAATTTTAGGGCTCTCTGGTCTCTTTCTACTCTCTACTCTCATAACAAACTACTCTGTGACCCAAATATTGTGATTTCAATGGCTTACCAAAAAATCCCTAAGACCTCCTTGTCTGAAAAGCTCAGCAGATGTCTGTTTATTAACATTAAACACAGTTCTCATAGAGGGTGATAACTGTGCTGCAAGTTGTGGAAGCTTACAGAACCAGCATGGACAGAGCAGCAACCTATTCAAATAAGACAACAGTTCAATTTTCAACCCCAAACCTCAAAAGAACTTCAAAATATTACAGCTGTTCGTAATACCCTCACCCTCGTGCAGCGTGGCTGCTATCATTTTGTCCAGAGAGTTGTGAGTCAGAGTATTAAATGACCAGTCAACTATTCTGGAAGCTAAATACAACAAATTCTCTAAAAGTAATCCTGTTGGCTTTTAACTTAGTAACTCAGTATATGGTATAGACGAGAAAGAAGTCTAATTTGGTTTTCAAGTAGGAAAGGACTATATTAATACAAAAGAATTAAAGAACTACTTGCTTTCAAAATCCTGAATACACTAACATAATTACTTCAAATTTAACTTAATTTGCTCTTAAATTCTTCCCCAGCCTAGTTTCTCGTTTTTTTTTTTTTTTTTTAATCTCATTACATACAAAGTGAGACCACCTCACTTTGGCCTTCATTTGGACCACTTTCAAAACTGAACATTCATACAACTTAGACAACAACTCACTGTTTTCCTAGTCACATAATTACATTATCAAATATATCAAGTAAATGTTGAATTGGTTTGTTTTAAGACGGGGATGAAATTTGATTTTGAGCATTAAAAATCCAAAGATATCTTTTCTATGTTACTACATTGTTATGTTTATTCTGTAACTTCTGCATCAATTTTATTTTCTGTTGAATGCAGAATAACAGCTTTGACACTCCAATTTGTCTCTAAATTTTATGAGAATTTTAAGACAAATTCAAAGATTCCTTCCTGAAACAAATACTAACTACTCAGGGCTACAAATCTAGGTAGAAGGAAACAACTTAGAATAGCAGAAATGGTGGACTGGCTATGTTTTAGGAACTTAAGTCATACGAGGAAAAAATTGTTTGAGTCAATACAGGAGGAAGAAAACATGCAATGGGTCCATTACAGTTTTCTCAATGTTGCTTCTGAGAAAGAGGCAACATCTGGAAGGCCATAAGTTGCTAAATATAAGAAGCTATTTAATGAACAAATGAAAAATCTTTCACTTGGACTCCTATCCAGATCTTCTAACAAAACTAAATTCTAGGCTACAAACATCATAGTTTTTCAAATCCATATTTCTGATATATTTGTTGCCCAATTAAAAAAAAAAATCCCTTCATAGATAGTTAAATGCTTACCACTTTTTCAACATCTACTTCCTCTTCATTTGGAAAGTCAGAAGCACCATCCAGGATCTCATCAGCAGAATCGTCAGTTTTCTCATCCTCCTCGTCATCGTCGTCATCTTCCTCCTCCTCTTCCTCTTCCATATCATCAGCAGTAATATCAATAGTAGGCATGTAATCCTTTTTGTGATGCTTGGATTCTTGTGCTTGCTGTTCTGGCACCAGGAGGTCACCTTTATCAGATATATCAGCTTTGTTACCTGTATCACTCTTATTTTCCAGGGCAGGTGCAATACTGGATATTTTACTCCAAGAACTGTTGGCCTGTATTACCACATCTTTAACTGCTTTCACCTCTTCCTGACCATCAACAGCACCTTGTTCTTCGGAACAGGTGTTACTGGTTTCTTGTGTGGCTACATTTGTTTTGCCTTCCCCACTATGTTCTGTCTGCTTTTCTCGTGAAGTGTTTTCCTGCTCTTTTGCAGAACTGATTTCAGACTTCCTTCCGTTTTTCTCTTTTATGCTTTCGACTTCTGTAGAGTCCTTGTATTCCTTCCTTTCCACTTCTGGCTGCACAGTAGCACCATCCTGATGTTCTTCTTTGCTCTGAGGTGCTTCAGCGCCTCTCTGGTCCTTCCCCTTGTTCACTAGATGTCCATCTTGCTCTTTTTGACTCTGTGGCTGCCCAGAGTTTGCTTTGCTGCCCTCTTTGTTTGGTACCTGCACATCTTTCTCTCTTTCTTTTCCTTGTTTCTCTGTGTATTCAGCACATATTTGTTCCTTTCCACAATTCTTTAGCTGTGCAGTTTCCTGATTCTTGAGACTCTGTGGGTGTACACTATCTAAAGGAGCAACTGAAGGCTGATCTGAGGATCCACATATGGTTTCAGAGTTGGTTGAAACAGCCTCTACTACAGCTTCAGAACAGACAGAATCCTCCTCCTCCTCAGTGACCACACCGCTTTGCTCATCGCTTGGCTTCTCACTGATGTATGAATGATCCGATGTTACAACATCTGCAGAAACGTCGTGCTGAAGAGAGGAAGCATCATCTGAATAACTCTCTAGTACACTTGAATCCTTCACCACAGGAGAATGATTCAATTCCACTGAAATGGAATTGCTGTCAGATGTGACGGTGCCAGCTGCTGACTCTTCAGCATTGTTTGCCTGATTTATTGATAGCTCGTTTTCTTCTGGTTTCCTATCTGATACTGTGACCTCTGACTCCACAACCTCAACCTCCTCCGAGCGTGAGGTCTTCCCATTCTCTTTCTGCTGAGTAGCCGCCAAGTCATCTTTCTGGAATATATTCTTGGAATCCTTTTTCATCTGGAGAGAAGCAAAATGGTGAAGAATGGAGTTTGGCACTGTCTTCTGTCCCGGGAGCTGAAGTAAAGCAAAACTTCCAGACTGTAAAGGTATGAGACTAGCGGTAGTAGCTGGTTGACCACTTGAGTTGCAGGTTATTTTAGTTTCAGTGCCTGTTTGATTTGCCATGCTGCTAGCAGCAGGGGGAGAGATCCTCAGAGTCAGAGTGCCTGCCTGAGAGACAAAATTTGGTACCGCAGGAAGAAGAGAAGATACTTGACTGGTCAGATTAGCCGGAGAGGGTAACTTTGGTCCCACAGTCTGGGTGGCTGAATTAGTGACAGGAGAAGTGGAAGACACAGAGGAAGTGGGAGATACAGGTGACTCAGGAGGCTTGGAAGGGGCAGGCAACCGAATTCCTACAACAGATCCTGTGAGGAAAATAAAATGCCAGTTAAGACTTCCTCAAATCAATCTTTTCCTCTAGTTTTAGTATTTCATGTGGTACTAAAGCAGACAGAGCTCTCAAGGATCACAAAATAACCACGTATTTGACCTCAAGTTCCCAGCACAAGATCTCATACCACATACAGAAAGGTTTACCATGAAATTTTTGCTTGAAACGCCCCTAAAATATACAAAAGGTGGCTACTAGAATTGACAGTTTCAATAGCAAAATAAATTGCCTTTAAATTTGCCATTAAACTCCCCCTGAAAGTTAAAGTTCACTATTATGAATTTTAAACAAAGGCATTGCATTTCATTAAGGTTCCATGTATTTTACTTTTCTCTTTTTCCCATTTATTGGGAAAAAAAGGGAAAAGCAGATTTCTTCAAGCATAGCAAAATAAAAATATGTTCAACTAAAATACTGTTTTTCTGAAAAAGAATTCCACAGAGAGAAACTACCACAACATTATGTGATTATATGCCATAATGAGCTCTTCCACACACATTCACTAGACCCCTAGAAGTACTTCATTAAAACAGAAAATAAAAATATAGCCACTGGCAGGTAGTTTCTCTTGAAAAGCAAAAATAATCCAAAACAGAAAGGAACTTTAATGCACTTTTTGACTGACTTGCTGCATCTCACTCTTAGACCTCAGCTAAAGCACAGGAGTATTTTTCTGCAAGTGATGTGAGCCATTACTCCTCTCCCAACGCAGCCTTGTCAACTACTGTTCTTGCTCTCACACTTCAATTTTCTATCCCATTTCTGCCTCAGTCTTTTCAAGATACTTCTTTATAACGAAGGGAGCAGAGGAAAAACTTTAATGGAAAGTAAAAAAATATTTAAAGCATGTTTTATTTATAAAGATGTTTTATTTATAAGTATGTACAACAGTACTCTTCACAAGCATCCTACCTATGATCTTAGACATCTACAAATTCTCTCTTTTTCCCCATTTAACAACAAAGGAACTTTTCCAACCCTGCCTTCACTATGAAAAAGAGAAACATCTGAGAAACCAAATACATTTTTTCACACTGTAAGGAGGAAAAAAACCCACTAATTTTACACTGCAGTGTAACACTTAACCTGAATGCCTAGTATAAGAGCACTAACAAACCTAAGAAACTTAACAGCTTCATACCATCACTTTCAGGAGTGAAAACGAGCATCAAGGAACTGCTGCTCAGAACTTCATTTCTGAGTAACCAGCTACAGAGGCAAGAGAAACTCTGAACTTTGTACCTGGATTGCGGAACACGACTGGCGGTGTGCTGGGCTGGGCACCAGCAGCTCGAAACTGCTGCAGCGGGACAAGCTGAATGATCTGTCCGTTCGGGTGCCTGAATAGGTTCACACCACCAGGACTCCTGAGTGGCTGAAGGACCATCCTCTGCCTTGGAGGAAGCTGCATTTTGTTTAACGGTCGCAAAGCAGGGGATGTCTGATGCACTGGAATCAACAGCAAACGAGGTCCTCCGATGCGCTTTTCTGCTCCAGGAGACATCTGGGGAGTTTTATTTGTAGCTTGGGGAACAGCATCTTCTACAAAAAAATTAGAAGCTGCATAAGATCAACTGAAGAAAAATTCTACAAACAGACACTAGCCACAATAAGAACAAGTGCAAACATTTTGGAAACAACTTGATCTCTAAACTTAATTTGAAAGCATGTTACATGAATATCTTTTATTCACAAAATAAACATGGAATGAACCAGATACAAATTTCCTCTCACTGTTGTCAACATTTCTCAATCATGACCTCGAAGTCTCTCAAGTAAAAATGAGAGGGTAACTCCAAGCCTATTCCTTGGTCTCTGTGCCAGTACTGCAATTCAAGCAATCGCTATGATAATTACATTACACATTTCTACAGGCGAAGAAATGATGAGACTTCCAATTACTTCCAATAGCAGTCACAGCACTGTCAGACACTTTTTTTTTTTTTTTCCTTCTCTGCTGGCTTAGACTAGACTCAAATGAACAACTTGAAGACTACATTTCTTAGCCTGTTTGAGAAAGAAAGATGAAGGGATCAAATCTGTATATAATTGAGTCCTATAACAGTGGACTTTAATCAAACCATGAAGGAGACAAGAAAAAAAATAATAAAGAAAAAAGCTTGCAGTAACACCAAAGCACCCAAGTCTTACCTGGTTTGGGGTTCAGTGTAGGACTTGAGTTAACTCCCGAGAGTATAATTGGAATAGAGGCAGCAGAGGATGCTGGCGTGGTCGCCATAGATGTAGCTGTTGCAGTTGTTGTCAGCACGACTGTGGAGGTGGATGTTGTGGAAATAGGACGAGTAGCTGTTGAAGTTGTTACTACGGTTTTAGGGAGTGATACAGTTGTTACCGGTGTAGCTACCCCCGTTGCTTTTGTTATGCTCACAGCAGTGGTGGGCAAGGGAGCAGCGCAGGTGGCAATGGTAGGTGTTGCAGGAGCACCTGTGACTGCAGTTCCTGTAGTTCCAGGAGGAGAGCAGGCAAGTTCACCAGCTCTTGCTGGGCTCGCAGTGCTCACAGTAGATACTGCTACACTGCTACTTTCTACAGTGACTGGAGAAGTAGTGGTGGTTGTGGTGAGCTCAGTGCAGTTAACTGGAGATGGCTTTGAGGGAACCACAGGAGCAACAACCATAACCGGTGTTGGCCTGATACTGAACTTCTGCGGCCCTGACAGAGGCTGGGGGGTCTTCACTCCAGGGATCTTCTGCTGCAGGGCTCCGGCTTTATTCATCACAAACTGGGTGAACACCCCACCAGGGGAGGGTCGTGCAGCTGCAAATAAAAACTTGCAGGTCAAAATTTCAAAAGATTTTCTCTCTGCCTTTTATGAGGTGCTACAATACCCATTTCAGCATGAATTTGGCCCCATTTTCTTAAAGAGCATATTGTAATTACATTGAAACCTTCATGGTAGTCCTGATCATGCCTTAAATTATTGCATTAGAAACAAGAGCTGTTCTTCTATCCCACCTCTATAGTATTCTGTTCCACTTCTTCCTGGTCACACAAAACAATCAGGTCTTGAGGGATTATGTTCTTTATTGTGGAACTACCAACAGCAAATTAAAATTTCAGTACATGCAAACAAACAGCCAATAGAGATACTGGGCTCATAAGATTATTTTCTAAACCTCAGGTTCTTCTGTATCGGCTTTGTGCAGTCTTCCACTTTCACTGCTTCTTGGTTCTCACAACCTGCTATCGTATCCACGTTACTTCTGGTAGAGAAGGGACAGGGCCTGCCCTGTCCCCTTCACCACTGCAATGACCATCCTGAAGCTGAGCACTGGATAGGACAAATTTAACTAAGTGGTAGTAACCCCTGTTGGGAAGCTCCTTCCCCTTATGCCTTGCTCACCAAAGACCAGAACCCTGAATCTGCATCGCTCCAGACCCTACAGATGAGGATTAGAACCTGAGTATGTAGTACAACAGCACAGAGCATTTCTACTGAGCAAGCCCCACTTACATCTTTGAGTTGCTAAGTTAAAGGTGCTGTGTAAATTAGTAAATCCAGTATGCAATCACCCATCAATGAAATGCAGCCACCTCTTTAATAGTGTACAAATATATAATACCAAAAGTTTTATTACAGAAAGAGAATTCAACTTTACACAGCAAGGAAAACTGAGGCCGAAAAATAACAGTTCACCAGAAGTTAAAGAGTTTTGCCAGGACACAGGTAACATCCGTTTCTCTTGAAAAGCTTCTTCAGATCTTAAATTATTGTGTAGATGGGTGCTATCTTTTAACTCATGCAAAATGAAACATTCAAGAGCAATTCTTCCTCTTGCCATGATGAGGTAACCATTTCAGTACCAACTGATCTCTGAGTATCACATCTTCTGAGACTTGCTATTTATTACTCTGGAGGGCTTCCTATTCAAGCGTTAAGTCCAACCCTGTTTAGCTTGTGAAATCCAGTGAGATTACAGGCTGGGGTGGTATCTGGCTGCCCACCTGTTGTTTCCCTAATCCAGATTTGGATCATCTTGTCTTTCACTGCGTTGCTTCATGCATCTCTGCTGTTCTCATGAATTCCAATTAAAAGTGCAATATCATCAGAAAAACAAACAGTGAAGAACTGCAGATTAGAGTCATACTCTTACTTTTAACCTTCACCTTAACAACTTCTCAAAGTATGATGAAAAGCAGTAAGAAACACCACAGAAAATTCTCAAAAAAAAAAAAAAAATCCAAGCTTAACATTCAATCAGTGTCTCCATCCACTCTTGTCTCTTGAAAATATGCTCTAGCAGTATTAATAACTAGCAGGCAACATCTTTGGAGTCAAGACTTTCTGATTTAGATAAAGAGGTTACGTATTGCAGAGGCAGTTTAGGTAGGCAACTCAGCCAAAGGCAGCATGCACTGTTGCACTGGAATCAACAGCAATGCTGCACACTCACTTTTTACTTCAGCTTCACGCAATTTAAAATACAGTAATAAGTTCCAACCTACCTATCTGTCTCTGTGCTGGGACATGAGCTTTCAGAGTCGTCACAGTGGGGGTTGAAGTAGTGCTGGTGGAAGATGTAGTTTTGGGAGTTGATGCTGAGGGCACCTGGACTGATGGTGTCCCGGAAACAGCTGCTTTAGCATTGGATGCTACCTTGGAGATCACAGTATTGAGGGTTGAGATATCAAGTACTGTGGGCCGCAGCCTGCCTGTGATATAAGCAGCTAGCCGATTGGCAGGATGTAATGCCCCCATCTGTCCCAAAAGCAGTTTGGCCTGAGGATAACTTTTACCATTAACCTGAAAAAGGGGGAAAAGGCAAATTTTGTGAAAGGAAAAAAAAAAAAAAAAAAAGAAGAGAAGAAGAAGAAGAAGAAGAAAAAGTGCTGATTCATCACCTCTGGAATGAGAGGTGCTTCATTCCATGGGACTTCCAAGTCTTCTTTTCAGAATAACATTGCAATTCAGAATGGGAACTCCTAGTTTCCGTTCTGCCCAGAGTAACTGAAAGCAACTATATTACATCTCTGTAACACTGAGCTATTAGATGCTACTCAGGTTCTCCTACAGAACCAAAGAGTCCAAAGAGGCAATCACTCAAATAGAGTGAAGCTAGCACCTGTTTTTCCTGTCTTCCTACTCAGGCTACATTCCTAACTAAAAACGACTCATCAAGTTTAAGGACAATTTTATAAAAAATTCTCAAATGTAATAAACTTCTTGTTATCACAGACGAAAGAATATTTAGTGTCGTATACACTGGGACAAAACTTGAAAGAGGCTACAAAAACATGTATTTTTTATCTGTACTGTCATTTGATAATATGATATGGTAACTCAGGTACTGCAGGTTGATCAGCTTCAAATTTGGAGTTGTGATTATAACCATCTGCCTGAGAGAGAGAAAAACCAGCATCTTTCTACATGTCAGGTTTTAAACCTCTAGTGGTCAACAATTGGAAGTTTTTTTTTTTGTTTTTTTTTTTTTTTAGTAATGCTACATTTTAGTCCTTTAAAAGTCAAACAAATATTTAACACACTACGCTCAACTCAGTTTCTTATTTACTTTAATACTTAGGGTCAGAAGTCACTCCTGAAAGTCTATCTTGGACTCTACTTATCAACTATTAAAAGCACGGAATCTTTTTCCCCCTTCTATTTCCTCCTGCAGCAGCTGCTCTTAATGAAGGCACCGTCTTGGCAAAATGTCTTGAAAGCAAACTTTACTCTCATTTGCTAATTCACATGCCTTCCCTGAAATTGCTGTTACAACTACAAGTATCTTTGAAAAAGCATCTTTCCCCTTAACCCTACAGTTCCTACCATTAACTGATAATACCAAGTTGGCAGCATGATAGGATTTAGGATAAGGAAGTTTCTTCATGACCAACACACTATCAGCAAAGAGGAAGCAGTCTGGCTGTTAGTGAAGATTAACAATAAGGTATAACAGGCAATTTCATATCTACAATATGCTATTAAAGTTTTGTCCCAGTGTACACATTCTTGGGGGGGAATAAATGCCTACTCCGTGGCCTCCAAGCCATCCATATAGGAGTATTATATGCTCACTGTGCCTGTGGTATGTTTTCCAAAGCACCATAAAAAACTTGAGAAACATTCTGCACTTGGGTCACCAAGATGCAAATGACCAAAAAGACTACCTAAACTACCAGGCTTCAAATTTCCAGTTCGATTCCCTGAGTGAATCTTAGAAGGGACAAGCTTATAGAAGAAGCAAGAATGTCTCTCAGATACAAAGAATCCTTGCTTGAATAGACAAGAGACTAGGTTAAAAAAAAAAAAAAAAAAAAAAAAGCGTGTTTATTTTCTCTTTTAAGGAGTTCTGGGATACCAGAAGAGATTGAATCTAATCTCCACAGTAAAGGCAGAGGGACCCACCTGAATCAAGCCTGAGGGGCTCATATTAGCTTTGCATTTGTAGGCGACCAGCTTTCCCGCAGGAGAAAGCCCTGTGTAAAAAGGCAAGCCTTTGCCCCCATGCAACTTCTCCTGTAGTTTGTCCAAGCTGTCTGCCCGTAAGAACTTTAAATTTTCTGGGGTTTCGTGTGGTGGCACTCCACTATCAGGAGCCTCCAAGGCAGGGATTTCGGGCTTCTCAGGTTTCTCATCTTCGTCCTCGCAGGATGGCACTGAAATTTTCATTCTGGAGGAGTAGGCAGGAGGGTTCTTCTCATCCCAGGCTTTGTGTTCTGAAGTCAATTCAATAAAGAAGCTACCCACTTTGAGGGACTGTGGAATGTTATTGCTGATATGCTGTGATAAGATGGTCAAGATCTTATTGTGATCTTCCTCCCAGCTGCAGTCAGAGATAATCTCGATAAGTTTGGTTGGTCCACCTGGAGTGGTGTGATGAACATAGGAAGTAGAGGAAGAATCCCCCTCACTATGGGAAGACCACCAGCTTTTCTCTGAGAAAGAATTGAAATAGGTTTCTGCAATACTATGGCATTTTAAGCACCTGGATATTTAAAACAGTTTTATTCTGCCCACCTCCACCCTTGTCTCTGCCGCACAAGACAACACAACAAAACCTGTTCAAAGCATCACTTCCCTTTACAAAGCTTTACAAGCAAGAGAAAATTCACTACAAGTCTAAGGTAACTATTTCTCACGGTTCATTCCCTGCAGCCAGACCATCTCAGGCTGCATCCCATTGCATCTCACAAGCTAAACAAAGTTGGGTTGGTTGAGCACATGGATGAAAGACCCCCAAGCAACACCAACACGCAGCAGCAGAAAGCATCGCTGGTTATTCAACAGATGGCACTTTTCCCTTGGAGTCAAGAAAGGACCAGCACCCTACAAAGGCATTAAGGGCAAACGTGCTGCTAGCGGAACTGTCTTTTGCAGAGGATGTCAAATAGAAGCATGAGCTTTTGGTGTCATTGGAGTTTCAATGGTACTTTTTGCAAAACTGTAAGGATGTTGAGCCCTGTGTCCTGGTTACATTTTAATTTCGACCTACGAATTCCTCAGCATTTTCAGCTAGTTGTATTATTTTTCTATTCCCATCCTTAGATGTAGAGTGCTGTTGTACACATCAATCAGTAAAAGATTTCAGCTTAAAAAGGTAGCTATATTTCATTAGCAGATGACACAATGCCTCTTTAACAACATCGCATGTTAAAGTTCAGAACATGATGTAGGGCACTTCAGACTGAAAGAGAACACAGATGTCTAGCCTAATTCTTTATGAACTAGCAACTCAAACCCATTTTATTATGTGCAGCAAAAAATCAATTCAACCTTTCAACTTGCACTAAAGAATTCAGCATCACACAACTCCGAACTAGGTACAGGTACTTCCCTGTCCCATACAATGCTAAGCGGAAAACATGAGGATTCAGCCTCACAGCATTGTTTGGATATTTATTAATTCTTTGGTAGAGAGTAACGGTAAGAAAGCAACAACAACAAAATAAAAAACAAAAACAAGAAACACACAAAATCAGCAGCCTGCAGTCCTTTCCAAGCATCACTCTTGAACACAAGTCTGCTATGGGATAACATCTTTTATTACTAATCAAGCTACTGTAAGGATGGTTGCTTTAACCCTGGGGCAACAGTAGGTACCAGACATTTAGCCTGTCATACCTCCCATGTTACAAAATACAGAACTACTTAAGAAATCAGGCAACTGCAAGCACACGATAAAATTTTTATTGACAACTGTAGTAACTCCCCCAGCACATGGGCTTTTGATTCATCAGTATCTACTTAAAAAAATTAAAAATAAAAATAAAAAAAGTAAACAAGCAAAAACACATGGCACTATGAAGTGGCAGAAACATAGTGAAGACTCAGCTCTTACCTCCAGATTTAGCTGTGTCTTTGTCCACCTCACGGGTTGTTTTCTCAGGAGGCTGAAGGTCTGATTCCTGCTCCTAGAGAAGAACCATAAGAAAAAAACAAAAAAAACAAACAAAACAAAAAAAAAAAAAAAAACAAAAAAAACAAAAAAAGAAAAACATTCAGTCTGTGTATCCTCTCCAACACTAAATCACATCACAAAATAAACTCGTTCAGCATACTATCTTTCAGAACTACACAGCAAGTAATACAGCTTTCATCTTAGAACAGGGCTCCAAACAGCAAACATTCCAGCCTTACACAATGGTGCTTTGGAGAGCCAGGATTTTCCAAGACAAGACAGTTTCAATCATGGCAACAAGACAAGTTTACCAACATTGTTAGGTGATTTAGGTTCCACAGTCCTGTCACAATCAAATGCAAGTCAGACTCATGTCAGATATTAACTTCTGGGAAAAAAAAAAAAAAACTTACTTTGCGTTTTCAATATTTCTGCCTGTTATTGGCACATGCTCAATGCTGTGTGATTTCTTACCTTTATACTACAGCTCTTTGAATCGCATTGGTCTTTCTGTTGCTTTTTCTCTTCTCTCCTGCATTCATATGCTCGGACCCTTGCACAGGTCATCATACTTTCAAAATACAAATAAACAGGATCCTTGTCCTCCTCTCGAATCTACCAAGAAGAAAGGGGAGAAGAAAAAAAAAAAAAAAGAGAGAGAGAGAGAAGTAAATCTCTCCAATCTAGACACTCTTTAATGATTTTAAAATTAGTTTTGCATTCTAACAGCACTTCAAAAACAAACATCAAAAAGAAAGCTCCAGCATTTCAGTCTGAATCCTCCTTCTCACTACTGTACACCTCAGTCCACATGTGAGGCTGGGAAGGGCATCCAAACCTGTTCATATACTCTTCTAAGCAAGGGAAAAACCCAAGTGTCAGGATTCAGCCAGCCTCCCCTGGCATGTGTTAAATGGCAACTCCGCAGAGCCTAGTTGTATCTGAAGAGGTTTCTACACTGCTGTAGTCACTTTTGTTAGGTAAAAGTGAGGAGAGAGGCAGACTTTTCAATATCGTCAGCAAAGTCTCAAACAAGAGAAAATCTTCCAGAACAACACCCCATCTTGTATAGCCTAATTTGTTTGGCAAGTGCTTCATTAATTAGGCTACATTATGCAGTTACTCAAACGCTATACAGGACCAGCAATCACTTTCAAGCAATCACATGTATTACTGCATTTTTAAAGCAAAGGCTCTTGGTGAATCACGATCACTTTTCACCAACACAAGGATGACAGTTAAAGATTTATACACAGTCAATCCATCCTAACCTACCAATACACCCATCTGCAGTAAATCTTGGGCTTTCAACTCAAATCCTTATTTAAAATGGTCTAGTACAGAAGGTTTTGGCAGTGTTTGATTTAATTTTCAATACAAAGAAAAAGGACAACATGTTTTTTTTTGTTCCTTTCTTACCACTGGATTGGGTTTAGGAGTATACACTCTGCCCGGTTTCATTCCACTGGAAGATCTGTGCTTACTAGAAAGTGAGACTTCTGGGTTAGGCAAAACCACAGGCTTAACTGGTTCAATAACAGATGGTGTCGGGATGTAAATTGGCTCTGGATCAATTTCACCTTCTACTTTCACCCACAGTGGACAATTCCTAACAGGTTGTTCTGGCTCTGAATCACAGATAGCTGGAATAAAAATTACAAGGAAAAATAAAAACAGTTAACTTGTAAAGTAATCTAAAATAGCAGCAACAAAAATTTTCTTTTGGGCCTTAGACCTAGCCATGTCATAATTGCAAATTCACACTACCAGAAAATACTACTGTATTTACTTGGCTCAAATTCTAGCCAAAAGTGACTGGGATTTCTTCCACAAATGACAGGAAATGAAAATAAAAGCAGTACTATGCTCATCCTTATTTCTCACTTGTACATTGATAGCATGTAAGAAAAAATGCTACAGACAGTGTGATCTTCACTGATGTGTATGCTCTAAAACGATCCTTCTCCCCCCTCTCCAAAAAAATCAGACTTTATATCACAGTTCTATGAAAAAATCCATTTATTCTATAAGCTGCCTTGAGTTTAACACCAAACATGCTGTTTTCAGATGCTGCTAAAAATACACTAAGTTGAAAACTTAAATTCATGGGGTTTTTTTTTGCCAATTTGCTTCTCTGAGCATACCTTAACTAGACCTGAAATTACTATGAATTATCACATTTATACAAAAGTCAAACTTATACCGCTATGTACTTAAAGTACACTTTTAAAGAGAATGAATATTGTAAACACTGCAGTGAAGAACACCAACAGTGACAGCAGAGATTTGGAAAGTTGAGTATGGGCTTAAATTATCTAAAATAAACTCTAGCTATTTGATCAAGACAAACAATAGAACAGCAGCAAAAATGCTGACCAATTTGGTAGAAGTGTGACTCACTGTTAGACAATTATACCACAGCAGATACTCCAGAGATCTCTTGGAATGTGCTACCATTTAGTAATGCGATCACTACTATGTCCTAGCAAAAATGCATTGCAAAGATAGGCAATTTCTGTAAAGCTGTACAAAAAAATCATTGTGGCCCAGCAATACTCACTGTATTCGACCCTTTTTCTCTTCCTCTTATCCTTCTGCTTCTGTTCGTCATCTTCCCCATTACCCTCTTCCTCTGCATCTTCATCCTCTTGCTGCTCTTCTTGTGATCCATAGAACACAAGATTTCCACGCACAGCTTTTTTAAGGATTTTCTTATGTTTTGATCCTCCTTTTACCAGCAACACCTTTCTCTTCAAGCAAGTACAGCCAAACATACAGTCTGGCCTGCGGCAGTGCGTAGGCTGACGTTTCTCCAGTGCTAGACTGGCACAGATGCAACCCAGGCGGCAGAAATCATTATTGCAAGGAGGTGCTCGCCGTCTTATTATTTTATGGATAGGCTTGTTTTTGAGTGAAGCCTAAAAAGATTTTAGAAAAAGTAACTACACACTTGAAATTTTAATAAGATTACCTTAAATATATAAACAATATCTTATTATTTTAAGTTCATTCAGAAAATCTCTGAAACTACACAGTTTTAATGTGATTATTTGTTGTAGCTGAACACTGAAAAATAAAAGAGGGGAATTTGCATTTGATGTCTTCCAAGAGACCGTCTGAGACATCTAAACAATCTAAATGATAAACTGATTGTGAAAACAACAAAAAGATTATTGTGTGACAATCAAGCTATGAGACTAAAATTTCTTCACAGTTGGTGCTATTGAAAAAATGCAATAAATAATAAATGTAAGAAGTGCGGTTAGTGAACAAAAACTATATTAACTTTTTTTTTGCTTTGTTTATTGTCTTTTTGTGATGAAAATGAAAGCAACTCACAATTAATGACTCTCATCAACTTGTGACATTTTTCGAGCACTGTTCTCGTAACAGTGATAAACCCTTCTGACTAGACAAACTGGAAGATAATTTGTACAGTACAAAAAGGAACATAACCAAAAGCTCAATTGCACTGCCTCTGAGGCATATAGGATAGATAAGGACAAACTGATGCAAAACCATACTAGCTTTCCTTTTTTTCCCCTCTGAAGAGAGTAAGAAGAAAAAAGGGTGTTACAAGGACACTAGATACTAGCAGCGTGATTTTTTTCCACATACTGCACTAAGCCAGCAATTCTCAACTTCCACTGGCCAGAAGACCACAACAAAAAGAAACATGCTTTGGTTTAACAGCTTTGCTCTGGGTCTGTGCATCTGTAAGCAATCTTAAAAAGTGCACAGATGTGGAATAGCAACGATCCAAGAAGGAAACGAACTACTGTAGATTTACCTGAGCTGTGAGCAAGGTTGCCAGAGAGATGTCTGCTCGTTCTTCAGTAATGTAGGTCCGTGGTTTGCCATCCCAGAGAGCACAGTCTTCCAAATCCATTAACTTCACTTGAGATTTAGACAGTCCTGGTGGACGAGCTGCTTGCTGCTGCTGTGGTGCATGGCGCAGGCTAATCTGTTTTGGCAGCACATTTTCATCTAGAGCTGGCACCATGAAATTATCTGCATGGTTACTCAAACTGCTACTCAAAAGGGACTTAGCAGCCCTTTCTCCTGACAAGCTGGATTTCTGCTTTCCAGAAAAAGGTGCAGGCAGTATAGGTTTGTAGGATGATTTTGCTCTGCTCAAAGACGACTGTCTGCTTTGAGTCTTTGTCTTTCTAGAGGTAGATGACATAGAAACAGGCTTGAATGTGTAAGATGTTGATGGAATTATGGTGGATTGCTTCTTTAAAACACTGTCTAGCGTTCGCACGTAGCTAGTGCTCTTAGTGGGAAGCTGATACACCACAGGAGAAGCAGGAGCACTAGGAGAGAATCCCATAGTAGTTTCCATCAACTTCCCTTCATTTTCCAGGTACTCATCCAACTTGTCACTACAGAACGCTGAGCGATTCTTCAAGGAGCCTTCTGAACTACCACCTTTAATAAAATAAAATAAAATAAATAAAAAAAATTAAAAAATAAATTTAAAAAAAAAATAAAAATAAAAAATAATAAAATAAAATAAATAAAATAAAATAAAATAAAATAAAATAAAATAAATAAAATAAAATAAATAAAATAAATAAAATAAATAAAATAAATAAAATAAATAAAATAAATAAAATAAATAAAATAAATAAAATAAATAAAATATTGATTCAAGAGCACAAAAACTAAGTAATAATTAAGTAATAATTTTATATTTTCTAGAAAACATGTACTTTATAAAAATTATAAACAATAGTATCATGACCCACTCTGAAACAGTTAGCTCTTTGAACAACTGCTTTTGTTGAAGTTTTACATATATATATATATATATACACACACACACACCACGTTCAGAAAAATTTCAGGTCTTCAACAGGTAGTGCTTCAACATAATTGATGCTTACTGTCCCAAACATGTAACTTACCTGGTATACCACAACACAACTGGAACACTCCAACATGGAGGCTGCAACATAAATACTTTCTCAAATTTAAAATAAGAATATACTGATATGGAAACATCTGTTGCCAACTAGCTATTTTTACCGAGTCAGGACAAAGCAATCTAGCCTGCAAGGAATATCTCATTTCTAATATGTACACTGATCTCTCTCTCTCTCTCTCTTTTTTTTTTTTTTTTTTTTTTTTTTTTTTACCTTCATTTATAGAAGCACCATGAAGCTTTCCTCGCCAGCCTTTAATCTTGGTGAAATCATTTGTCTTTCCTGTCCTGGAAACAAAAGGAAATCCAGTATCTGGAAAAGAAGAAAGCGAGCCTTAATTTATAAATCAAGCTTGATTGCAATCAATGTTTTGGCAAACTACTTATTCCTATTCAGATATATGAAGAGTAGTAAATCAAATGTCAGAGTAAGGAGACTTAAAACTTTTTAAAATAACAGACTAATTAACAAAATGGGATTTCCTGTGTAGTTCTCATGGATACACACATTTTCTATCCACTACAAAAGCTGTTTTCGCCTGTATTTTCAGTTTTATCCTCCTTCCTGATCAGTGGCGTAACCACATAATTCCAAAACCCAAAGGGGAGGCTCACACTATTTAACAAGTCAAAAAGGAACAGGAAAATTATTGACCTCATACTACAGCTCCCCTCAGGAAAGACAATAATGTGAATTTGTCCTCCTAATTCAGCCAATGTTTTTCCAAGACCTGTAGAAACTTCAGTGTATGCTGACTTTTCTGTCAAATTTGGCTGACTACAGATTAGGAATAGCGACAAGGAACAGTCACCAAATGCAAACAGAGTCAGCTCCATCAAATCCTCCACCAGCTCTGGAGGCTAAGTCATACTGTAGGAAAATAAATAGGACTCTGAGTTGCTGTTTTACATACGACTAAGCTAGAAAAAAAAACTAAATTTAACACTGAACTGACTGAGGTCTCCCAAACTGAATTTACCTCTTCTCCAGCAAAAACAGCTGAGATACAAGCTCTACCTCTTTACCAGTTCCCCAAAACAGCATAGGGAGAAGGACAGTTTTGGATTAAAAACAGTACCTTTTGACAGTGTTAGAGTCTTTAGATATTTAACAAGATTTTAAAAAAGAAAAAAGAAAAACCACACACAAAAAAAGAAATAAAAGGCACAACTGATCAACAGGTTTGTAATAAATAATTATCAGTTCCAGGATTTATAACTACTGTTTTTCATTTTCTTAGCTTTTGGATTTTAAGTTCACTATGCCTGCCCCAGTGAAAAACACCACTATCCACTATAGCAGAGGGAAAACAGTTGCGTATATGATGATCCAGCAGAAACTTTTTTTTTTTTAAGTTTTGCACAACAAACTGAAAGGTTTTATTTATTTCTTTCTGTATGTAAACTAAGCTAAAATTCCTATATGACAAAGTATGTAACTGTCAAAGGATGGGATGTAACTCCTCACTAAAGGATTGAACAGGTATAAAAACTCCTGTTGCCAAGGCTCAATACATGCTACACTATTTGGCTATGTTTTATTATAGAAGTTTTTTAAAGATCTTTTTAGTCAGAGAAATAGGATTGTCACAGTGAGTGCGGTGACACTCTGCTGGTCACACTGTGTCCACCAGGATGAGCAAGAAGTGGAAAAGCAAGGGGCAGGAGGGCATGAAAGGGGATCCTTGCAAAAGAGCAAGAGGTGCTTTCAAAATACGAATAGAGATAAAACAGCAGACTGCCTGGGCTTGTCTGAATGTATCAAGGGCAGTAAGGTGTAAATTTACATTTAGAAAATCCAAGTCCAACAAATGCATGCATACAGCAAGACAGACAAGACTGTTTTAGTGGAGCCCAGGCTGCAAAACACAGGTCAAAATTACTCAGAACTATTTGGCCAGGAACTGTGCTTTCTTACTGCAATACTGCTTTAATCGGTTCTCAGACATCAGGCTCAGCTATGTGGCCACTCCTGTCCTCTGACCACCAATATTAAAGAGATAATACTTGGGATTTCAGCAAATTCAAGTTCTACCCACCTGGAGAATTGGGACTGGTTCCCAGATAGTTCCACAAAGAATAATTTGAGTAGGAAAGAGGCAGCTGCACACCCAGGTATTTCAAGTCAATGCTCAGCGTTGGGTCCACAGAATTCAACTTCAGTCCCACTACAAGAGACAAATATCAAGTAAATGTCTCAAGGCAAGAGATTATGGGCGAAAAAAAAAAGAGTGAAGATACTCATTAAAAAATAAACCACTAAGCCATTTGCTGGCTTTTCTAGCATTCACCAAGTGTTTTAAGAGAACCAAGATGATCATCAGTGTCCATGAACACTACCTACGTTGAATTTGCAGCAGTTATGAATTTAAGGTTACTCTGGGGAGCTGAAGTCAATATAAAAATGGAATGACTTGATAGTGATTTCATTTTCCTGACTACTACTCAAGTTTCCATAGAAATTAAGAAAGTAAAATACTTGAGCTCTATTCATTCTACCATTTTTAAGTAGATACCACTCAAAGCTCTGAAATTCAGATTTACTGCCTGAAGCACTCAAGTCGACTATTTCATAGAATCATAGAATGCCTAAGGTTGGAAGGGACCTCTAGAGGTCATCTAGTCCAACCCCCCTGCACACGC
>JAWLRI010000563.1:4163173-4175071 GCA_034781795.1 Crypturellus tataupa
TCCAAGCGGGTCTTGAAGATCTCCAGGGAAGGAGACTCCACAACCTCTCTGGGCAGCCCGTTCCAGTGCTCTGTCATGTTTCATATCAGTTCATGAGTTATCAGTCCCGCAAATGATACTACTCATTCCCTTTTCTCCTGAAAGCTATTTTTGTGCAAAAATATATACCACATGCCATCTATACTGCAGTTTCAATCATCAATAAGAGAAACTACATTACAGTTCTGAGGAACTGCAAAATAAAACAAGATAATTCCAAGTTATATTCAATAGCACTCTAAAAGACAAGTTCACCAAATAATCCTGATTTCAGTAGGCTGTTTGAGGGACTTTTTGTTTCTCTCCAGGCTGTCCTTACTGACTTGTTCAAAACTAGCCTGCTTTCTTGCCTGTCTTCTGCTTAGAAAGCAGGGAGGGGAGGCATAAAACTAAAAGAAGACTAAACAATCCACCCTTACCACCTTCCTTAACTCCCCCCAAAATGTTAAACTTAAAGACTTTATATGGTCACAAAAAATACACAGAGATAGAAAAAAAAGTTATCTCTTATAGCAACAGATATCTTTCAATGCCAGTAAGGAAATGGGAAGCAAATACATGAATCTACCATTTTGCACAGAATTATGTCAAATACCATTCAATTCTTTTCAAATTAAACCTAAAAATAATAAAAAACTAGAGAGGTTTTTTCTTGAAATTCCACTTGAATTATTCTATTGTCTTCAAAAAGAAGATGTTTAACTTTCTATCAAAAGGTTAACCTTCTATCAAAAGGTATCAAAAACACCTATTAAAAAGACAGGTGTTTAAAACCTATCCCTGGTCTTGCCTGTTTTAAGTGCAATTAAAATCGAGAATATTTAGCAGAAAATTTTGGATGAGCCCAGAAAGTCAGCATGGTATTACATCACTTTTCCATTTACACCTTCTGCTTTTCCTGACCCGTCTCATTGACTTTTAGGCGTGGCTAGAGTCAAGAGTTCTCAGGCTGCTGACTATCTCTGCTTCAGGTTTATATCCAATATAAAATAGCAGCTTTATGAAGTTCAAAACTGGCAGCCCAATACTACCAAGAAGCTAAATGTTGCCCCTTTAAAATGGGGGCAAGGATTGACAGTCTAGCTCTCTTCTTAGGCAATGTGCAAGTCAATGTGCACTGAGATAATTCAGGATTCAGTATTATTCACAGTTCCACCAGAAACTTGAAAACCACTTGTATACGAGGATATTTGGACATTTTCATACCCTCCCCCCCCAAAAAGAAAAAAATAAAATAAATCAGTATTTGGCATCTCAATCCCTACATATTAAAACAGATACATTCCAAAAATTCAGCGCTAGAACCTCAAATGCGCAAGTTACCAGACTCCCATTTGGGTCACTTTCTTTATAGGCAGCAGAGCAGCTGATAAAGGCACTGGCCTCAAGACTGTCATCCCTGGAGGAGTTTTGACATCATCAGTAGAGAAAACATGAGCTCTGCTGCACATAAAAACGAGAACCATGAGCTGGAAGTTGGGTGGTTTGGCTAGCAAACCTTGCTTGATCTGAAGTAGCTCAGGAGTAACAACCCAAATATAGCAAATGCAGTCTGAGTTACATGTGTCTGTATTTCTAGATCCTGAGCGAAGAAGATGCACCAGCATCTGGCTATTTTCTATGCAGATGTTAATCATCAGTTTTCTACAAAGTTGAGCTCATTATAAAATAAGCAGGGCCCAAGATCTGAAGACTGAGCAGCTTCCACAAGAGGTATGGATTAACATGAAGCTTCTTGCTCTTCTATGTGAGGTTCAAAAGCAATCTTTTGCCTTCTCCACATCTTCTAGCTTGCAACATGATGAACAATCAACGTGTGAAAAACAACAATCTCTATAGATAGTTACTTTTAAGAGGGTCAAAAATGCTAGATTCTCTCTGTCCTGGCTGGCAAGAGGCAAACTGAGTTTCAGACTCAATTCCTTTAACATTTTCATACTGGCACATGCACACATGTAGTTTTTCCAATAACTTGTGCAAAAATAACCAGAAGCAAATCCCAATTGTATTAAGCATAAACAGCATCACAGGAAACTATCCGTTCAGTATGATTAAGTATATTATACAATCAGACACCCCAATCTGCACACTGTATGCTCACCTTCCTGAAGACTCGGATGTATTACTTGCTTATGCCTCAAAGTCTTCAGCTCTTCCATCAATTCCTTTTCCAGTATTTGTATTCTTGCTTGGCAGTCTGCTCAAAAAAAAAAAATACACATTTATCATTTACTATGCCCCAAAATAACTTGAATAATCATCATCATCTATGACATTTTTATACATTCCCTTGTTGCAGGCAAAATTCAATTGCAGAAAGCACAAAAAAACGTACCTGGATCATTTGTAGTTAACAAAGGAGCCTGAAGATTTTGTGATTCCTCTCCTCCAACTCTGTCAACAGTGTGTATGTCAAGAGCTTCCTACATACATAAAAAGCCTTGAGTAAATAAGTATAAAATGCCTTATAACACTGACCCAGATTCAAACTAGGCCACAAATATCATTAAACATGATACTGCCTAATGAATATACCATCATTTACATAACTCCAGATCCCACCATGTCTCCCCAAGTCCCTAAAAGGCACAAGAATATTATGAAGAACATAAAGACAAAGCAAGATTTATAAAATGAGGTCATAAATATCAAACTCGGTTTTCAGTTCACTTTCAGCTTGTCTCATGTTTAACCACTTTGTAGTCACCTCATAAAGGATATTTATTTTTTTCAGAACGGTTCAGACTTACCTTTGATGCAAAGGACACAAAAAGGACTCCATCTACATCTTCAAGATCTGGCTTCACATCTGGAAGAACACTCCCAGGCCCCAGAGAGCTGGTCTTGCTTGTTATAACAGCTTTCCCTAAACCTTTCGGAGGGCGACCAGCCTTGGAGATTTTCAGTTTCCGTGGTCTTCCTCTTTTATTTGGACCTGAGGACATGGCATTTTGACTGGTACCAGGGTCTTTGTGGCAGAGAGGGTTCTTCAGCATTCCAGCTTTTTTCCTTCCACAGATGTCTTTAGCTGAAAAGTGACAACCGACTGAGCCCCCGAGACTGAAGTTTGGTGATTTAGATAGAGCCCACTGGGCTTCTCTCATTGAACAGTATTTCTGTGCCAGTTTACTCATAGGAGACTGCTTTCTTATAGCTAATTCATCAGTGAGGATGGTTGTGTTTAAGCAGGAACCCTGGTGATTTTCAAAACAGACAGGCAAGGAATCCACTATTGCACTCAAAGGGGATTTCTCTTTCTTGCAACCAGTCAGCATGGTCTGAGGCAGCTCGGATATTTTCACTGTGCTCTTTGTGACTGCACATGGTTCTAAATAGACTACAGGCATCTTCCCACTCTCCAGTTTTAACATTTTTGCTCTGGCAACACCTGAAGGACTGCTGAGTAACCGTTTTCGAGGCCTGAACTCTCCATCGTTCCCTTCCATACCACTGTACTTCCTCAGATGTTTTTCTCCCGTGGGATCATCCTCATCTGTGTTGGAATATTCATCCGTTTCTTCATCTGTTTCTTCCTGTTTTACAGTTATTCCTTGAGTGCAAATATTTGCCTCATAGTCATAGTCATCTACTGGTTCCTCTTTAATGACTACATTGAAGTGTCCACTTGGATCCAGTGGGGATGCCACCCGGGAACTGCTTTCATAACTGCTAGCAATGGGACTAAAGGAAAAAAAATACAAGATCTTTATCAAATCTCTTAACAGAATTTCATAATCTCCCATAATCCTTGGTACATAAACAAATTGCAAAGTGCTTAAAGTTGCAACTCCATCAAAGGCCTCTAAATAATTTAGAAGCTTACACTTTTTAGAAGAGAGACTTCAAAAACTGCATTTGCCATCAATGAAAACAATGCAATTTCTTATCTGAAGGCAGCAGCACTATTTCGTTTCCGAACAGTATCATAACAACTTGCAGTTCCTCTGTGTGAGGTTTTGCATGAACTCATGCTAAGTTATGATGTATTAATCACCTGCAGCAAGCAGCCTCAGTTTGCTCCATCTCATTAAGTCATCTTTGTAAAGTCATCTTTGTACTTACCAAGAAGAGGCCGAATGAGTGCTTAAAACACTTCTATTTATAGGATTTAACTAAAATTTTAGTTAATTCATCCTAAATTCTCACAAAAACAATTCTTAAACACAACTGCTGCTCTAGCACCAATACTAGTATTTTTGCATCCTATCCAAATATGCTCCATTTTCTACCTCAGTCTGAATACTAACAAAATCAGAATTTAACACACTACCCCTTAGGCACTACAGACTAACTGTGCAGTCAGTTGCACTCCCAGCTAATAGATTGTTTCAGAGGACTCGGTCAAAAACCTGCAGTCATCAGTTGTGAAGAACATCAGAAGTTGGCACCTAACCGTCAGAGTAAACCACTTTAATATTAAAACATAAACTCTTATGCACAATGAATCTCAAAAAATAATAGTTAGAACTTCTTTACTAAATATATCAGACCGTGTACTGCTATTCTCCTTGCAAGCAAAGTAGGGAGGAAGAGGAGGAGGAAGAGGTTATTTCTGCCTCATATATGCTGAGGTGCTTAAGGGAGAAATGCCTGGAGCTGCCACAGAAAATGGGGCACACAAAGGTAACAAAACAGAGCTGGGAGACTGCAGATCAGGAATGAAAAGCGAAATGTAAAAGCAGAAAGCTTTTCCATAGAAGCAGAAATCCGGGACACAGATTTATGAATTTACATTAAAAAACAAAAACAAACAAACAAAAATCCTCCTAGCAACAGGACAGGACCAATATAGAAAATCTGCTGCGATTCAGAAGGACAGCGGATAGCCAGAATTAAGCTTAGAGCCAAAACCTGCCTTGTAGGAAAGCCAGTTGGCAGCAGGGGAGCTGCGTACAGGTCCTGTTTGTTAAATGTCTGTTGCCTTCTCTGAATTTTCTATAAAAAAATCTAGCCTTCATTTAATTTACAAAAAAAAAAAAAAAAAAAAAAAAAAGTAAAATATAAGATTAGACAACTACCTTCTTCAGGTAGCTTCCTATAAGGGAACGTCTAAGCTGACCCATTTAGAGATTCTGGGCAAAATTCAAGATCCTGTTACACTGAACCTAAAGGTGAATTCAGTATATCAGATCTAGGATTACTGCATCTCTACCTTGAAATTCTTCAAAACAAAGAGACAAGAAAATTTTAATAAACTCACTGGCTGGGAATACATTTCTCTTTCAATTCTGTTGTTTCTAAAAGCCTGTATTTCTCTAGCCATTTTCCTTTGTTGAAAGATTTACTAGCCAGGCTATGCAAAAACTTTCTCTGCAGTACCCGTCTGTACAGTACCCATGCCAACAGAGTTCTGCTGTATAAATGAAACTCCTAGGCTGTATAAATGAAACTCCTGGATGACAGTGGTATTTTACTCTGCATATTGTAACTACAGGTCAGATGGTAATAAGAGATGAGTATGCTTGTGAGGTATACATTTTTGCATATTTTAAATTCAGACTGGATAAAAAAAGATATTGAGAAGTTGATTAAGTAATTTCACTTGGCCTTATTTTGTGAAATGTACTAATTACATCTCTCAAAAATCCTCTGCTTAATTTGGGATCACCTAAAAATGACAAGAAAATGTCTGCTTAAATATTTTTTTTTATCTGAGAGAACAACCCAAATAATGAATTATTTTAGTTTCTCCTAATAATATAATGAAAGAACACAAATAGTTTTCTTGCATTTTGCCCAATTAAAAACTGCTAAAATTAGAAACTCTTAAGGTTACAAATAATGATCATGACTTGAAAGCAATGATACACACTATTTTTCTAACTAAATCATTGTAAAATATGCTATTTCTATTGAACACACACTTGGTTTAAGAAAATCTATTAATCTCTTGTAGAAAATGGGAAGTGTGTTAAGTAACTCAAAGTAGGAATAAAAGCATTCCCTGGTACATGCAACCTCTTACATTGTCCCATTCTCAGCAAGGCAATACTCTCCGTGGGAGATCTGCAAACTACAGCATCAGGGGGAAACACCATGCGCCGCAACATTAAGAACTGCAGAACCAAAAGCCTTAGAGAAAACACTGACTGAAAGCAGCAGTTCCCAACTTCTGACTCGTATCCCAACCCAAACTTAGCAAAAATACACCCTGCATAAAAGCAAGTTAGTGGTGCCCTCAACTATGAATGAGATTTTGCCTCTGACAACTAGTTACCTGTTTTTCATTAATAAGCTGAAGCTCTATTTTGATAAATGCAGCTTGCTCAACACTGTCCTTTAAGGGCTGACACACCGGAGACGTGAAAAGAACTTGAGAATTAAATCCTGAATAACTCTGGCACACAAAAACAGAGGAAGTTCTGTATTTCTTAAATGAAATCAATTCTTCTGCTTCCAAATACAAATTTTGATTTCTAAACACAAGTCACAATAACATAAAACAAAAAGCTGGCCAAGGCTGAAGGTAGCTCTAGGCCTGTGGTAATGTGCATTTCACTGCAAGAGAGATGTTTCCTAGCTCAGAAAACAAAAAACCCTTTACAGCTTTTCTTTTCCTGTATAGTTTTTTTGCATGTTTCTGAGGTAAACTGTACTGGAGGCGAAACAAGGACAGACAGCTATTAATCATCTGTGGACGAAAAGAAATGAGGTTTGCCAATTTGTATTATCCGTTCCTAAAGAAGTTTCTTGAGTCTTGAAAAAAGACTTAAAAAAAATCAAGTAACTGAGTAACTCATTCCAAAACAGTTGAAAATAACCGCCCTTTCAATATCTTTTTTTTTTTTTTTTTTTTTTTTTTTTAAAATTTTTAACCATTTGGAAAAGGAGGAAAGTGAAAGGTGAAAAAAAAAAAAAAAAAAGAAAAGAAAAGCTCTGTTTGAAAAGTTCTTCAAATAATTTGTCTCATTGGTCCTCTTTTAGCAAACTGAATGACAAGATCATTAACTGAACTTCTAAACTTACCAGGGTTATGGATTTAAGATTGCCTAAAGATTTGTTTTATTCTTGGGGCAGTTCAGATCAAAATAGAGCAATGCTGGCTAAGATTACAAAAGGCACTATTATAGCCAACAAAAATATGTATTGGTAGCCTTGGCCAAATATAGGCAGCTGAAGACAGAAAGCCAAGTAACTTTTTGGTTTTAATATCCACTCTACTGCAGTATCAGAATCACTAAAGGGAATCACTAAAGTTTTTTTTTTTTTTCAGTAGACTCTTTCAATCATTACTTTTTTCACATTTTTTATTTGAATATTGCCAAAATCCTTCTCCACACTGTATTCTCTAGAACTTAAAAAAAAGAAATCCAACTCTCGGGCTAAAAAAGGGAAACTAATTTCAACAAGTTGTGAAAAAAAAAAAAAAAAAAAGAGAGAATATCCAAAGTTTAGAAGCCATTCTTTCTTCTAACATGTTAATGCTTGGAAATACTTCAAAAGAAAGTAGCAGACACTCTAGATCCAAAAGCAATTCTAGCTTTCTTGAGAATCATTATAACTAAACTCAAGGAAGGCTTACAGGATGGGTAAAAGAACAGACCAGGAGACGTATTCTGAAAGGAGAAAAAACAAGCAAGCTCTTATTTATCTCTAAAATGCCATCAGTAGAGTAGTCTTTGAAACAGACTTTACAATTATGTCCTAAATGCAACATTTTTTTGAGAACTGACCTCCAGTTACACCATTACTGTCATTCAGTAGGATCCCACGCACGTTGGTGAATTAGTTACCTGCTGTCAGACAGCATGCCAGTATTCCCAAGAGATAAGAAGAAACATGGCAAGAGAGAAACCTTATTTCTTGAAAACACATCAAATATTTCTAATACCCCTTGTCACAGATAAACTATGCAAGAGATCTCCTCTGTTCTGTTGCTTAGACTTCAGAAACTATACGGAAGTGTGCTGTAAAGTAGCAGGTCTGGCCAAACTTAACCAACACAAACATTCAATCGTACCAGCAAAACCCAAGGAGATTCAATGCTCCCAATATTTTTTAGCTTTACTACTACTTGTGCAAAATGAATGAGATGTTTCAAAAAGTCAAGACTGATCAAGTAGGTAGGCATACAGTTCCTGCAAGGTAAGGTTGGGTCCAAAATCAACAGCACAACAACTATTTTGCAGTTCTTTCCTAGTCAACCCAATACTCACCACCCAGGCCCCACATCCTTACCCACCCACTAAAGAAAATGAAATAAAAACAGCCTATTGCAGTGGGGAGCAATCCCTAAAGAGAAAGACAACATTCTGATGACAAAAATATTGTCTACCTAAAACTACTACTACTTAAATGCAGTCTTCTAAAACACCATTAGAGTTAACAGTGATTTCTCTACACTTTTTCACAAGTGGAGTCAAAGCAACGCAGGACAAATTACAACTCTCCTTGGAAGCATGAAAAAGTCCAGACTGACAGATAACTGTTTAATTGAAGAAAAGTTTTTAATACTACTGTGTGTTCCGTCATTTAAGGTTAAGTAAACTTTAGCGATAAGAACTGCCTACTGAACACCCCATTATTGAGTATCTACTCAAGCAATCTTTGTGCTAAAAGAGTGTTTTCTCACCTTTCAGACACCTCTTGTTTTAGCTTTGGCATATCACCTGGAGGCAGGTCAGTGTCCAGGAAACCTAGGAAGTCCCTTTCTGCATTAAAGGATTCTTTCTCCAAATCATTATCTGATGGATTCTGAACAACAAATGAAGAGTCTAAACTTCTCTGATGCAAATCCAATGCATCAACCTCAGCAGGGCGACCACGATGGCTGGGAGAGCTGGAAACACTACCCCCCTCCAATTCCAAGTTACTGTTTTGTTTCATATCACGCTGAGGTCGACTGTTCAACCCATCATCTCTGAATCCTTTAGCAAAAGGGTTGTAATCTATTTTCAGCTGGGTAATCTGGATGTTCTGATAGGCTGTAACGGCAAAGAACTCTGTCTGGGGAAAGGTGAAAGTATGGACATCAGGGCCATTGAGCTGGATGACTTCAGTGGCCTTGTCCGCAGGCACCAAGTGGAGCCGGGGCAGGTAGCGGTGCATAGAGTGTAGGATTATATGGCCCTCCTGATCCAGGGTATTGTTGGTAAGTTTGAGTTTGTAGAAGGATACAGGCTGGTGCATCCAGTACTGACCAGTGGAAGGTGACTCTGGATGAATAAACACTCGGCCGAGCACATGCGGCTCTGCCTTTCCGTTGGGCTCCCACCAGCGCCCATTCCACTTGTACCGGTGATTGTCCACGGGCGATATGTCCATGACCAGGATGTACTTCTGACCAGCATCCAGACCCGTAATCCAATAGCGGCAGTATGGGAACATGCGCCTTCCCTGCTTCGTAAGGATCATCTCCGTGTTGCGATGGTAGAACTCATTCCACATGCTGTTGTTATCGAGGGTCACGGTGATGCCCCCGGAGACACAGTCAGCAGGCAGGCAGGTCTTCACTTTGGATTTGACTGGAGCTGCCACGCTGCTGGCAAGCGCACAAGCATCACGGTTTGCTACAAGGATCCCTTGGTCAGCTTTACCATTTCCCTGCTGCTGTTTCAAGATGACAAAAAAAGCAGGTGCTGCCCCTGACATAGTGCCCCCATCCCGGTTCCCCAACACAATCTGCTGTTTCTCCATGATGAGACTCTTTTCAGCTTCCCAATCAAAGGAAGACTTTATACAGTTCTTCTGATAATCCTAAGCTTGTATTCATCATTCTGAAAAGAAAAAAAAAAAAAAGTTAAAATTTATTTAAATCCAGGCTCTCAAAAAAAGTAATTAGGTTTCAGAGAAAACCTTTTAATATTTTTCCACACTAAAAACAACTAAAAAGTAATCAGTATCATACAACAAAACACAATTAGGAGATGGCAAATCAAGGTTGCCTGTGTGCCTGTAATTCAGGTCTTACAGACACATGGACTATAGCACTTCTAAACTGTATTTTCCTGCCTTATATGATTTAACACGAGCGTTCCTTGTTCTGATACTGACTCAACTTTTCAGGTCACTTACTTGAAAAGTATCATCATCAAGTTCTTGGAAGAGCAAATGGCACGTCTCTGACACAAAAACAGAAGTTATTTGCTTCTGTCAAAAAGAAATAGGTCCCGGAGATGTACGATTTCTGAAAAAAAAAAAAAAAAAAAAAAAAAAAAAAAAAAAAAAAGGAGATAGGGAGGAAAAAAAAGGAAAAAAAGGAATTAAAAATTTCTCCTCTAAATGTTTTTTTCAGAGAAAGACTAAGGTTTTTTGGTTGTGATTCTTTTTGGATTCTCCCACATAACTTCAAGATCTTCTCCAGAGTCAGACCAAGACAGAGACAACAAACGTATGGAAATTCCAACAAATGGAAATCACCAGTCAACCTTAACTACCATATCTTCTGAATTATGGAAATAATATGTGTGGAATCAGAAAATATCTGTACTGCTATCATTAGCCTTATCATTGTCTAGGAAATTGGAGGAGGGGGAGAACACTTTGTCTGCATATACGCAATTCCAATATTGTGCCTCTGCCCCACAGGTTAACTATTATGTCAATATTCTAACAGAAGATCATTAGCAGCCTTCAACAGTTTGTGCATTTCTCATGTAAAGGTTTGGTGCTAGTGCTTTTAAGTAGCTGACAAGAATGTCATTCCCACATTCATGGGTTTTTATTTTACCTTATTATATATAAAATGCAGAAAGGACAAAAAAATATTTAGTACATACTACGCAAGTGCGTAGCTGGAAGGAAGCAGGAACCTGAGCTTTGAAAGAAGCTTTGAAAGAATCAGCGGGAGTCAGCTGGTTAAAAGCAATCAGAATCTAATTAACTTATATTCAAAAGTTTTCAGTAAATTAGGCATTCAATTAGTGATATTTATTTTGTTAGAACTTAATTGCTGTAGAAAGCAACTCTTCTCTATGTAAACCATTCCCATAGGCGTGTGGGAAACGACCTCAAATCTCAGGAGGTGAAGAGTTTATGCTCTATGCTGAATGCTCTTGACACCAAGTAAATATGAAGAAACTAGTTCTGTACTTTCAACTTGACACTTTACATGACTTCATGTAAAAATTATATAGGGAAAAAAAAGCAATCTATTTGCAAGATTTCAGTCCTGCAAACACAGTTTTCAATTTTATTTTAATGAGGAAATATATATTTTTTCCACATATCCAAACTCCAGAAAGTTTGGAGCACAAAACAAATTAGCTGCCCAAAACTAGCTGTTTGTTTCCCATTTTAAGGATATTGCCCTGATTTTCCAAAGGAATGTATGTGAAATCCTGTACAAAGCAATGCAAAAGAGAGAATTATCCTCCTCATAAAAAGATTTTTACCATTTTATCTATAAAAATTTTATATTTTTATAGATTTTAGTTTAGATTTAATATAGATTAATATTTTAGTTATTTGCACCCTAAGCAACACTCTCAGTACCAGCAAGACCAAGGAGGTCGCCAATCCAATGCAATTACGTGCAACCACGATGGCATCTAAACCGAAAGCTGTGTTATTTCAGCACTAACGTAGCCTGCTAGAACAGAAAGTTCACCCGCACTATTACATTTGGCCGCAGAGGATAAGGTTGCTCTATCACAGCGTAGTCCCGACGGGCGCGTTTCAAGGCGAGCGCGCTTGAACATGTTTTCATCAACTTGGGGCCGCTCCAGTGCCTGCGCACACGCGCCGCGGCAGAGCTGACACCTAGCGGCTCCCGCTCGAGGCCGCCCCGGGAGCCGCGGTAGGAGCCGGCGCAGGGGCGGGAACACAAGGCGAACCCGCGGCCGCCAGGAAGCCCCGCGCCGGGCGCGCGCAGCCGGGACCGCCCGCCCCGACGGTGCCTCCCCGCGGACGGGCCCCACG
>JAWLRI010000563.1:4182707-4231218 GCA_034781795.1 Crypturellus tataupa
GCGCTGGCTGTGACGTCGTGCCCGCCCGGGCGCGCTGGAGGTCTCCGTGGAGGTCCGTGCGCAGCCCGGCCTGGGAGCCGGTGCCGGGAGAGGCGCCGCCGCGCGCGGTTAAACACCCGGGAGCGCCTCAGCGTCGCTCCCGCAAAACCTCGTGGCCCGAGTGCGGCTGCCACCATTGAGCTCTCTGCTGGACCTGCGCTGGTGTTTGCTGACACGTTAACACAAAGTGACCGTGTAAACTGGAGGGGTTTCACGAATAAAGCCCGAGCCAGCGTCAGCGTGCCGTGTGTGGAGTAATATAGCACCTGGGGGCTTCGTGGGTTGACAGGAAAGCGATTCGGGAAGTTGCCATCCAGGAAACGCACGGTCCGCAGCAAAGTAGTGGAGCGAGCCTTTCGTGTGGGTGACGCTGGATGTACTCGGTGATTGTAGTAAAACTGAAATGAAAGAACAAAAGATACGGTAGCTGTAGCTGTATCTTAACGGGGGAAAAAGAAGTTAACATTTCAGACTGATGTGGCTCTAAGCAGGTCACGTGTAACAGCTAATTAAAACTAAACAAGGAATGATGATGAGCAGCCCTGTGTTGTGTCCTGCAGGAGCATCTGCGGCCCGGAACGCTTCTGGGCTGGAGGCCGGCGCTTTGGGAGCTCCCTCATCGCAGCAGGAATCGCCAGTCCTCGGGTATCGTCACATTGCTCCTTGTTTGTGCCGGTGTGAACTCAGAGACCAAACAGAAATATAAAAGGGGAAGTAGCTAATTACGCCTTTCAATTTCCCTTTTAGTTATATTGGTTTATATTTTAATTTCACTGGACTGGAGGGGTTGGTTCCTAGATCACTGAGATGCTTTAAAGTCTGTCTTGTTGTGTAAATACTTCTGAGGAATCATTTTAAACAGTTTACAAATGTATTAAAGTATAACTTAACCTTTGTTGGGTCTTTGCAATTTCGTAATCAAAGTTTGGAGTCATTTGGGTTAGTTTAGGCACTTGGGGCTAGATTAGAAAGTCCTTGTGGTTTTAGGTCTGGTATTTCTGGAGTTCATTTATGAGCAAGTCAAGGAACTACCAAGTTTCAACTGTTTCTTTGAAATTACTGCTCCTATAACGGATATGGTGCTCTATTCCCTGATGGAAGCTGCATTTTAGTTAACAGGAAAAGTGGACGAAACAGCAAGCAAATATTTATTATTTTATGTTAAATTTAATGATGTTCCAATGCTGGGATTGTGGACAAGCAAAAGACAATACATGCAGGGGAAGAGGCTCATTGATAATTAAGAGAGAAAAAAAAAAGAGAAAAAAAAAAAGAGACAAGAGACTCAGAGAATAAAAGAGATTTTGAATGCAGGCGTTTTGAAGGAAATCTTATGGTGTTTGTGACTATCAAATAAATGAGCCAAGAATGCAGCGTGACTGGAAAAAAAGCTGTTCTCTCCACTGTGTGAACAACCAGGGTGCTGTTCTGGTCTGTGAGCGCAGAAACATCCCTCGCCGGAGGAAGGCAGATCTGAGCGCTGCTCTGCGAAGAGACATCCCGTGCGAGTCAGGTTCACAAACCTGCATTTTGGAAACGCGGTGCAGCATAAGGACGAGCAAGTTACGTGCTGAGGTTTTGCAGACAAATTGCTGCTCATCCCCATGTTTTTCACCACCTACCGCTCTGCTTGCCCAGGGCATGCGCTGCTTTTGCCCATCACTGACTTCTCCAGAGGCCTTTGCTTTTCATCTGGCATCCCAACACTCCTTCCCCCGGTCGCAGATCCATGTGTTTGTTCATCTTCCCCTAGCTCTAAAGCAACCTCCTTCCAACTTGGAGCTCCTGCTCCAACCCTTCCAAGCAAGTGCAATAAAATGGGTCTGCAAACTCCCTCTGAGAGCCCCCACGGAGAAACATATTTGGGAAATAAAGGCATATGCTGCAGAAAACGGAGCAGAAACAGGCACATCCTTTTAGAGGGAAAAATTACACAGGTTGTGAGTGGGCTGAGCTTGTGGGAGGAAGGAAATGTGATACAATGAGAAAGGGTGGTGCTGAACCTGCCCTGTGCCTGAGGCTGCCCTTTTAGTGCCAAGCTCATTACCTGCTGCGTTTATTCCCAGTGACGGCAGAATTCAAACCCCGATCAACAAATTTTTGCTCTTCCATTAATAACATCCCTTTATAATTAGTCATAAGGTAAAAATAATTACATTTACACAACAGTAATTGCGTTTAACAACAACCAGCGCCAGCCCTACGCTTGAAGTGCGTTTGTTCGGTTCTCAAGCCCATCACGGAGCGGCTGCAAAATGTCAGGAGCCGGGACGCGGCTCCCTGAGCCCCGCGTGACTCAGGTTTGCAGGAGGAAGGCAGCGCGTGGTGGTGAGCGGAACGGGCATTACGCACGCAGGAGGCAGGTGGAGCGCTCGCATGCAGTCGCTGCCCAGCGTTGATTTTGCATCCGCAGCAGGGGCTTCTCTGCAGGGAAGAGATCACTGATGGGGGCCGCTGCCAAGAGCTCCCCGGTGTTACTGTTACTGGGCAGAGCTGCTAGGGAGAGCAGTTGTCTTGGTTACACGTGCGGCCGCCCACGCCGAGTGTCCCGATCACGACGCTGCACCGCGAAGCCTCTCCCTCCCGCGCTGCTCCGGCCTGCAGCGTCCGGCTGGGGATGGCGCCGGAATCGGCCTCCTGCCGCTGCTGCGGCGCCGGGGCAGCCGGAGCCCCGCGAGCCAGGGGTTAAAGCTCCCTCCGGCCGTGCCGTGCTGCAGAGAAGAGGGGGGTTACGTTTGCTGGCAGGCGCAGCGCGCTGCGGGCAGCGCCTCGCCGCAGCAGAATGCGCCAGAGACCCTTTCATAAACCGCGGCAGCAGCGGCAAGCGCTGGGGCGGGAATAAACCTTTCCCAAGACCTGCTGTTCTGAGGAAAGGTGGCTGTTGGGGAGGCGCTGCCGCGACGGGCAGTGCTGGTCGCAGGATGGCTGCGCGGGGCAGGGCGAGCGCTGGCGGCCCCCTCGCCGCCTCCCCCTTCCCGTGCTGGGCTGAGGGGCCGGGGCGTGGATGGGGGTCCCGTCCTTGGCAGCGGCGCAGGGGCACCGGGGACGCAGACTCCTTTCCCGAGGAGCAGGGAGCTGCCCGGGAGGCGCCGCTGGGAGCAGCGGCTGCGCGATGCCGGCCCCCGCGAGCCCCGCTCAAGGGGAGCTGCCCCTCGCGTGCTCCTGGCTGCCCCCTCCGTGAGGGCAAACGCTGCTGGACGGTTCCTGGAATCGCCTCCTTTTAGACAGAAATTGCTGGTGATTTCTCAGAGGTGGGGAGCCAGCAGCTCCCGTGCCACAACGTCCACAGCTTGCGGAGCCCTGAGCCCTGTGGGGCTTTAAGGAGCAGCAGCAGCCGCCTGTGCTCGCCCTCTCGGCCCTTCTCTGCACCAGCACCTGCACCAAGAGCCATGGCAAAACCAAGCAGCAGGATGGGCAATTTTATCACCTGAAGCAACCCACTGCCCCAGGAAACTAAAACAGATGTTCTCTAGGGTGCTCACTTAAAGCTAGTGTTATTCAGTATGTTATGAATTTCATTGAACCTCATCCAGAGAAATTATGTTATGGCAGAGACAGCGCAACCATCAAAAAAAACCCCAAGGTATTACATGAAACAAGTTCTCCAGAGATGCTCTTGATAAACAACATAACCACAACACAAAACTGCTTAAACAACCAAGGAAGCAAATAACCAACAAACACTGCGCAGCCCAGGAGCTGGCATGTGCACAGGGCATCTCTGTTTCCTTTCCAAGCCCGTTTCGCTGCTGACCTCGTGGAGGAACCCACCAACTGAACTCGCAGATGGGCAAGTTTCAGGGACAAACAGAAATGCACAGAAATCCATGGCAAAAATCTGCCTTCAGCCTCGTCTCTAGAGCTTCTCTGATTTCTGCTATGAGACAGACACGTTACACTGCAGAGGAGAGGATGTCCTGGACGAGCTGCCACCACCCATCATCTCCTCTGAGCTTTCCCAGCTCCTGTCCTGCACCCTCAAATCCTGCTCCCTGGCCTTCTGAGGCCAACTCTGGGTTACAAAAACAGGATTTAATCCCAAACATCCTCAGAGTGAAACTTTGGCAGCCTCCCACTGGCCTAGGGCTTTTTTGTGTACTCGCACAGGGGTCACGGCACGCAAGGTTGCACAGCACGTTCTGCTGCTGTTTCCAGCATCCTCTCTGCAAGCACAAGCTCGAGTAGGAGCAGAGCTGAGGGCAAACCCTGGGTGCCGAGGAGCAGGTAGGTCCTGCCCTTCCACCACATCCCCTCGAGGCAGGGCAGCACCATGGCCTCCTGCAGCATTAGCAGCTCCAGGAAAAGGCAGGCAGGAGGGAATAAAGATTACACCTCACCCGGCTAGTGCTTGGGAAGACTATAGAAAGTCTTGTCTTCTTTAGAAGTTTATCCACGTTTTTCCTAACGTTGAGCTACGAACATTTTTTTTTTTTCTTTTATTTGCAGAGTTTACTGTCAGGGACACTCTCTTGCCCAGATGATTTGTAGGCTGTTTACTGAGGAAAAAAAATCCATTAATTTTTCTAATGAAAGTTTAGAGCCTTCTTGGAACAGAGACAAAAGCAGATTTTCTGCAGTCACAGATTTCTGATGCCAATAAAAATTGGTCTCGAGGCAGGCAAGCCGTAGAGCACGATGTGGAACCCTTGCCAGGCCGCGCTGGCACCGTCCCCGCGGCCTGCGCAGAGCCGTCGCTCAGCGGCCCCGCTGCGCTCGCGGCACCAGCGCTCCCGGGCGCCGAACGCCGTGGGAGCTGCGGCACGAGGAGCTGCGTCCCGGCAGGGCAGCTTCGCGCAGGAGAGCGGCGCGAAGGCTGGGGACGTGGCACGGTGACCTCCGTGACACGCTCACAGAGCAGCCGGGGAATGTTTCCCTGAGCGCAAGGAGAAAGGAGAAACAGCAAGCCACGTAATTCCCTGATATAAACAGGTTCGGCCCTTCTCATCTGGGAACTTGCCTAATCATGCCTGCAGAAAGGCTGGCCCACAGCTAGGGCAACAGCCCCTGGGAGATTTGAACGGTGACCCAGAGGGATTTCATCACTAGCTGGAAAGCATGGAAAATGTTTCAAGCCAAATCTTTGCCTCAGGTGTGAGCCAGCGCATTGGCTTCTGGAGGAGGCGCTGGCGCAGCCACGAGCGCCGGCTGACGTGCTCGGCTGAATCAGACCGCGGGGCGGCAGCGAGGAGGCGGCGGCGAGAGGCAATGGGAGGCTCCCAGCCCCACGGCCGCGCTGCTAGAAACATGTGGCCGCGTCTCATCCGCTGCCGGTGCCTGTCCTGTCTTGTGCCTTCGCTTGAGCCGACTTGGCCGGGCCGGGCATCGCCAGGAGCCCAAGCGCCCGTGGTGGGGAGTGAACAAACGCTCGGGTGGCGGTTGCATCTTAAATCGCTAAGTAAACGCAGGCCTGGCCCTGCATGCGGCCCAGTGACAGCTGGGGCTTTGTGCGTGGCTTAGGAGCCGTGTCAGAGCCCCGCTGTGCGACGGTGGAAGACGCTCCGTCCTCGAGCCCAGCGCGGTTCCTGCAGGACCTCCAGGCCTGCATCCTCCTTCGCCTCAGGGGCTGCCTCAGGCACAAGTGTGTGGGCGCTGGAAAGCTGCTAAAGCCCCGGCTGAGGCTCTTCTCGTAAGCCCAGCCACACTCCCGCAAGAGATCTCTGCTCCTGTTTACAACTCTTCGTGCAAGAGGAAGAATCATGCAGAAAAACAGTACAGGAAAATGTATCTATGAGGCCTGAACCCTCGATGGTAGAGGAGCCTTGCTGATTTACACCACCGAGCCATTTGGCTCTTGTTATTTTTAGCTTCTTTAAAAGTAAGAGAACAAGGAGAGGCAGCAGAGAGTGACCGAAGTGCTCCCAGCCCCAGGCAATACCGGCATCCAAGGTGCAGGAGCGGCTGTTGCAAAGGCATTCGCTGGCCGAGCCGAGGTGCAGGCAGCAGCGCTCCCACGCAGCCTGGTTAGTGGCGGGGCAGCCGGCAGGATCCGTGTCTTATACATTAACTAAGAACGCAGCGACCTTCTGAACCAGCGGCACTAATTGTCGTGTTGCAGTGCGCAGAACGCTGTTCCCTCCTGAGCCCCGCGGTTCCTCTCAACTTCCAGTTTTTGCCAGGCCTGCGCGTTCGTCAGCATGCATGCAATATATTTCCAATTGGATTTTTTTTTTTACGCGTGCAAAGCCTCTTTTCCTGTCATGAATTCCTGGTCCCTCGCACAGCAGGCTGGCACGACTCAGTTCCTTTAAAGGCTTTTCTGGAAACTATTCCGGTCTCATTAAATCCCTACTGAACTCATCAAAGCTTAAATTAACGAGTGCAACCCATTTCCTGAGGTCAACCACTTCTTTCAAATCTGTTTTAAGCTGGCGAACAGAAGCCAGAGAGCTGCTCTCCTGGCCCCGGCCGCAGCTGCCGCCAGCAGCGGTGGCTGGGAGCCCATCGGCGCGCGGCCCTGCCGGAAAAGCTGCAGCGGGAGCTGCCCAGCTCCCCATTTCAGTGTCGTCCTAACCAATAACTAGGACGACCACAAGATTTTAGGTTCCTTCAGCCTGCTGGGACTGGGAAGTGAACTGGCTTGGTGCGCTCAAGCTCGAGGATCCGCAGAGAAATGAGTAATCCGCGGCTGCATCATCCTTGTCTTGTCACCAGACCTTAGCGCAGGCGCGAGCTCTGATTCATGCTGACGCCAAGTTCCTTTTCTATGAAAGGGCAAATACAACCAAAAACCATGTCCGTCAGTCTTTGCTGCTCTTGGGCTAAGTAATTGATTTCTAGCCCAGTTTCCTATGGTAACGAGGCTTTCTGATCTGAGCCTGCGTGTGTTGTCCCTAATAACTTCTAAATCCATTGGCTAATTTCAGTCAAATTTGATAGAGGCCTGAAGGATAATTAAGTTCCTGCAAGTTTTCTAAAAATAGGCTCTGTGTGAAAAGCTCTGTTAATACCATGTGGCTGCAGCCGCGGCCTTTGCTCACTCCTTACTGGGCACCAGGGAATCCACAGAAGGAAAAGCTCTTAAAAGTGACTTAACTAGGGAAAACCTTCACCTGGGACCTGCCCTCAACAGTGGGATGCAAATCCATGAACAACCAGGCTCAGTTCCAAGGGTTCAAAGAACAATATTCTATTTAGACTGCAACATAAAATGGATATTAAATTACAAATCAGTAGGAAATTCAGGCTTTATATGCGGGTCCCTGGGAAGTATCACAGAATAGTCTCAAGAGAAACTCCTGCTTAAAAAAAAAAAAAAAAAAAAAAAAAGTGAATTTGCAAAAGCTGGCAGCTCTGAGCAGCAGAGAAAAATGAAGAGTGCCAGAAGAAATGGAATGTAAATGAGGAAAATGTGTTTGTGCAAATATTGTTCCCTTCCCTGCTCAGCTGAACTCAAACTTTTATTCCACATTAATTGCACTTGATTTAAGTTTGTCTTTTTACTGAGTAAAGGCCATAAGATGCCCACCCAAACACAGGTGAAAAACAGAGGCTGAGGCGCCAGGGCTGCCGCAGAGCCCTACCCGGCCCAAGCTGGGACAGTGTTTTCTCTCCATATCCAAAATACCTGTATCTGATTTGCGACTCCCTCCTTTGCTGTCTCTGCAGCTCCGTCCATCTGTGCACGTTTTAAAATTGCTTTCCCTCCTCCCTCTTTTCTCACTAGCTCTTCTGTCAGTGCCGCTTCTCCCACCCACAGCCCAACCTCACTCGTTCCTGCTCTGACCAGGCTGGCACTCGCCAGGATTAAATCATCCTCTGAACCCGATCCAGGAGACAGCGCTGTGCCTGGCCCCCCACGCCATCCCTCGGCACCGAGGGAGCCGTGTGGCCGGCGCTGCGGAATGGGGTGACACTCACACCGCTTTCATCACTGTTCCCGTTTCCATCGCTCTTCCTCGCTGCGGGAGCCGGCAGGCAGAGGGCGTGCGGGCTGCTGCTGCGGAGTAATACAAGCGCCTTTCACTTCTCTCTGCAGGGCTGCGGAGCCAGGGGCTCTTCTGCGTTACGTTTGGAGCATTCGACTCAGCAGCTAAATATAACCCGCTGCCTCCAAGCCCCTCTGCCGCAGGCAGCGGGTACTGGTAATTGGATGGGGGTAGACAGTTTGGAGGAGGAGGGAACCAACCGAGAGGTTTCCACTGCTGCCTTGGACAAAGTGTTTTCCGGTAAAGGCTTCCCCGCTCCCACGCCACTGGGGCCGGAGAAGCTGCTGTTCTGGAGAGCACCAGCCCGCCAGAGCTGAGGCTCCATCTCACGGCGAGCGCCCGGCAGCATGACCTGCTCCAGGTGAAGGCCAGGGATGCCGTCTGCCTCCCAGAAGTAGCACGGCAAAGCGAGAAAGGAGCAGAGATTCACACTCTGACACCAACCAATTTTAGTAATTACCCCAGAAGGGAGAAAAATCCTTCCAGACCATCACCATAATCTCTGTCACGGATAAAAAGCTACTACTCAGACACAGTACATGTTTTATTATTAAAAAAATGCATAAAAACTAATGCCATGCTTCCCAAAGTTAGTCTGTATGTACATCTGCACGTCCCAGGCAGCTGCAGGGAGCAAAACTCCCACCCTCCCTGCAAACCCGAGCATGGGTTTTTGTTACACAGTCAGGTGTTACCTTCTCATCTGCATTCACAGCATCCCAGCTAAAGGAAGAGACAAACCCTGTACTGCCTGGGGTATAAGAGGGTGCAGTTTGTGTATGTGACTGAGAAACTGTACGGAACTTCTGCAGATGTCTGTAGGACATCCTTTTTTTATTATTATTTAAATAGGAAACATTATAGAAAGGAGTTGTGCCCAAACCCCAGGCTGAAATTTCCCTTCCCTAGGAAGTGTTCACAACAGGGGCTGAAACCAGACCTGAATTTTGCAGTTAGCCCCCACACCAACAATAACCAAATATTGGGCACTGAAGGATGGAGAGTTCTGATACCAAGTCTGCAATCTAGTTTGACATACTGGTCCCACCTTTGACAACTCAGCAAATTATGACATTTATGGAATTTGCTTCTAAGGAAGAGCAATGTGGAATTTTAAGTCATGGGATACTGCTGAGTTTTCAAGGTTTTGGAAAGAAAACAAATTAAGATCAAGCAAGTACTTAGGATAAATAGAGTAAGATGTAACTGCACTTCCTTGCAAGTGCCAAGAACCACTGCACAAAACAAATGCTGATTTACATTAAAATATTAAATTATTAAAAACCACACAAGCACTTGCAGTTATAGCGAGTCAGACATGCTGATTGGAAAACAAAACTCAAAGAGCAAAACCACGATTTTTGCCCTGTACGCAAGGCTGCAGTGATACTAGCCTATGATCTGATGTGGATTTTACAGCGTGCCTGAAGACCTCCTTAATAGGATGGCCAGTGGTTCTCAAGCTTTTCCTTAATGAGGACCCTCTCTTTCCAAAGAGATCTCCCAATAGATCCCTTCCCCTCAGCGCACACACCTTCCCCAGACTGATTTCACACCTTTCCTACAGCAGCTACAGCACTTGGTTATTTGCAAAAGTAACAGGACAACTAAAGAGAACGATTAAAGTAATCCTATTTTAAAGCAAATGGTGAATGCTGCTCTCACGGAACCCGATGCAAGGCTGCAGGCTGCCGTTCTGCGACCAGGCTGTCTGCTTCCTCTCCTGGAGGGCAGCTCCACTTCCCCATTGGTCCCCTCCACATGGCTTCCTCTCGGTCCCTTTGAGGTTGGATCTGGTCCTCATCCCTGCCGGCTGCTCCCCCTCCCTTCACTTTTTAATGCCAGCTGCAAGTCTGGTGAGGCCTGAATTGGCATCAAACAGAAGACAAAAAAATACATAAAAGTAGTACAAGGCTTGAAGAGGAATGCTGTGCTTTCCTTCCTTCTAATTTCAACGCTCCCCAAAGCATCTGAAGCTCTAAACAGAGCCCTGGCCCGAGGAAGCAAGTGGCACTGCATGAAAAATGCCAGATGTTCACATTCAGTGCTGGACAGAAGCAGATCCGCAGATGGCAGTTTGAGAACCACTGAGGTAGGCAGCCAGTCTAGGCAGTACTGCTGACTGAACACGAGGGGGATCTCGCCCTGTTGTCCTGAAGGACACTGTAAATACCCACTGGTGTTTTCAGAGGTACCAGGCCCAAAGTTATGCAGCCGGAGTTGAAGACGACACGTACATGAGCGCGAGCACTGACAGAGGAGCAGGCGCAGTCAGCTCTGCCTCGGCAGGAGCAGGGCAGGGGCTCTGACCGCCCACCTGAGCGTCCAACTCCTTCTAGAAGAACGCGGCCACCCTGTAATCCTGCTGCCCTCGTCCCGCACATCCGAGCGGCTGTGAGGGCCGAGGTCTCTCCCAGCTGCCGCCTCTGCAGCCACACGCGCAGCGGAAGCTGCAGGGGCCACTGGGGACTCTGTGCTGCCCAGAGCCGCTCCGGACGCAGCGTCACAGATGCGGGTGCTGGGGCACCGCGGCTGCGCACGTCCCAGCCCAGGGAAGCAGTGTCACTGTTATGTACAGACTAGCAACTTTTCTCCCCTTCTGTCTCCAGCTCATACAGAAGGCTTTTGTCCTCCCCTTCTGCTGCGTTTGGATGCCTCTCACCCTCAGCATCCTCTCCAAGGCACAGGGGGCTCATGATGTAGCGATAGTCACTAGTGACAGCGGCTGCTGCCCCAGCCACACTCTCCTCACTGTCCACATCCCCAAAGGAGGCATGCAGGGCCGGCTCACTCGCAGGGCCCTCTTTGTCCTTCCCAATGTTGACATAGAGAGGATCTTGACTGGAAGAGAGCGTGGACATCCTCCCCCGAATCATTTCCAGCTGGGAGCGGAGCAGCCCGAAGCTTGGGCGTAGCTTGGGCTCAGGATGCCAACATCTGCACATGAGATCATAGCTGCAACAGAGAGACAAGAGCACTGAGTGAGGCCTCCATCCGCTGCTACGACGCTGCCCGCACACTTGGTACCTTCAGCAGGGTCAGGAAGCAACAGCGCTGCCTGCGGACCACCAAAATCCCTACCTGCAGGGAGACTCGCTTACAGTTTTGCTAAACAGGCTCTTACCTTTTCCTCCTTCGGGGCAGAGAATGGCTGAGCACAGAAAATGTATGCTGGCAAAAATCCTATTTTTGGCATGTATATATGCTTGGAATTTGCAGCACTTTTTTTTTTTAAAAACAGGACTGCGTATGTCGCTGAGGTACTGCAGTCATTTAGAGACGTGCAAGGGTTTTGCAGTAACAATTGAAAAGCACAGTCACTTTCCCCCAAAACTTGCTGGTTCTGAGCAGGCACAGGAGATGGTACATTGGCTGTTCCTGTGGATTTCATTCCTTGTTCTTGCCAATTTTCAGAAGCATTCTCAAAATATCCTGTCAAAGGATGCTCAACTTTTCGGAAAAACCTTATTCATTGCCTGCGGAGAACGTGAATAGCACTGTGGCTATATCACGAGCCACTAATAGCTTTTGAATTTATTCATGAGAAAAGTCCCACTTGATAACCGCTGCTGTGGTTGATGCTGTCATGACAAACGCTGCAGAGACCCAGTTGCAGGAGGTGCAAGTTATTTCTAGAACCTTCTTTCTCAGAATGTGTTGACTCAGGGCTCCAGGCATAGTGCCACTATTGCTGGATGACAGAGCGTCAGCGCAACCGGGAAAAAGGACAATAAATATGTGCAAAGGGCTGCAACGGAGCCGACAGCAAATGCGCTGCTGGCTGAGAGCTGCAGGAGAGCTGCCCTTCTCCTGCAGTAGCGTTGCCTCGATGCAGCTCGCAGCAGCGTTGCAAGGGGAAGTCTCTCCCGAGGGCAAACGCCAGCTGGAGGCCTCAGTTGCTGCAGTTTTCTGTGCAGCATGAGGAGCAGTCCCTGGCTTTGCAGCAGGCGCTGCTGGGCAGGGAGCTACGAGCCCCGCTCCTCCAACCGCCACCCGCACGGGCTGCCCATCGGTGCCCTGCCGGCCTCCCGCTGGGCCGGCCTCCCCATGGGCTTGTTTTGCTGGAGCCCAGCCAGGCCTGTTGTCCTCCCCAGGCATCAGCCTCAGAACTGGCAGCTGCTTCCCTAGTTCTTCTTTGTTGCCAGTTCCGAGGGAACAGGGACAAAGCACCATCTCGCAGCCTTGGCACCGAGGAGCTCTGCAGACAAACAAGCCTCAGTTCGGCTTGTAAACGGAAAAAAATCTGATATGGCCTTTGCTGGGAAAAAAGGCATTTCATGATGGCTTTTACTTTTGTCCCTTGCCTGATATCAAGCTTTATGATCCTGGCTTTGACCTCACATTAGTTTTACAGAAACCTTCAGTGTTTCACTTGTCTTTATCCTGATCTACAACTCTCAAAATTATAGCAGTAACTCAAAACACTCCACATAAAATATAAACTTTCTACTCTGACGGACCAAGTAAATAAGCCCTTCAACCCTCACTGCGAACAACAGAAATGCAGTTGAGGGCAAAGAACTGGCAGTGGCTGTAGTGAATCAGCCCCAAAGCCCGTCTGCCTCCATATGCTGCCTTTGACAGTGGCCAAAGCAGAAGCTTGGAGAAAGCCTGTAAGATGGAGAGGATGCACAGGGAGCTGCTCCTGGGACACCCTCTCACATCTCAACAGTTTACAGTTTAAGAGCCTCTCAAAATGGAGATTATGGGCTTTTGTTTTTCTCCAGTAGTTTTTCATGTATTTTTCTTGAATGCCTAGTAGCTTTGAGTCTTGTCTATGCTTTCGTCGTCTATAATATCCTGGGGCCACAAAACTCCACAGCTTAGAGCCAAAGCTGCTCACAGCAGCTGAGAGCAGACTTGCGGGATTTAAGCAGTGGTGTATCGGTATTTTCGTGGAAGTTTAGGAATAGTTAAAGTGAACTACTGAGAAGACAAAAGCATACAACTTGAGTAACAGGAATACAGATCTTTTCCTTCATGTAGAAAACAACGCTGGAAAAAGGAAACCACATAAAATATTCCACCATCACAGCATGAGGAAAGGTGGCTTCCATGTGTCCCTTTTATAAACAAGGAATAGCTTGAAAAAGCCCCCAAAGCCAACGTAAAGGCAATTAGTACTATTTAGGCATATATTTCAACCCTATGGGTGTACTCCAGGAGTCTTTTTTCAGCCACAGACGCTGGGGCAATGGCTCCGGGCACACACTGCACATAACCTGCTGGCAAAGAGCCGGCCCTCGGCCGCAGGACAGCAGGAGGGTGGGCCTGGCTATTCAGAGGCCACAGAGGCAGTAGCTCGTGGCCGCCGGCTCCCCAGGTGGCTGCCTGAAACCATCCTGCACATCTCAAAGCGACTGAAACCAATATCCAAAGTTTGTCTTGATTTCCACCTAGCTCCAGAAGACACATGCCAGCCCCAGCTCTGTCATTTACTCTTTTCTCATCTTTTCACAGATTTTTTTTTTTTGGCCCTTCAGTTTTTGGGATATGCCACGAAACTCATCTCTTTTCTTAGATGCTGGCCTGAGAAAGGTAGGAAGCAGTGAACTTCTGGAAAGGCAGTTACAGTTTCTACGAAGCCAAGAGCCTCTAAAGCTGATACTGTTCATGCTCTTGAGCCAAGTTAGCTGCTCGTGTAGCTACCACAGGTTCCAGGGAGCTCTGCCAGCAGAGAATATTTGGTAGCTAACCCAGTGACTTTCTAGTGAATGCCTCTGTGTCCTGGGAAGTGGTTAGCTGCACATCAGAGTCCCAGCCAGCTGCTCCTGTTTCCTTCCAATAAGCCAAACTTCTCAAGGAATCAGATGTCAGCAGAGAGAGGAAGTACTCACACATCCTCCAGGCACTCCGGTGGCTGCTTCAGCCTGTTCCCGCTGATGAGGTAGTTGTAGATTTCTGCATTCTCAATGCCAGCATAAGGGGTCTGCCCTCGGGTCACGATCTCCCACATGGTCACTCCAAAAGCCCACTGAAAAGCGAGAGCAAACAGAGCTGGTGAACACACAGCGCTCTGCTTGTGCTCAGAGTTAGTGCTGCCTCCCACCTGCAAACCCCTCCCAAGGATCTCCTGCTTACAGGTTTTATAGGTAGATAGTCTCAGTTTTGTGAATTTCAGCTCTACAAAGATTTTGCCTTGAAGATCATAGATCAGGTGCTTAATTAACTGAGTCAGATTCTGTTAATGTGCAGGAACAACTGACAGCCAGGTTTAGCCAATGAGCAGGGGAAGTAATCACCTTTGGCTCATGTTCATTTTTGATCTGTGCTGCAACACATACCCGTACATTACATCCAACCTGCAGTGTTTGTCAGGTGAAAAAAAACCAACAATAAAAAAAACCCAAACATAGTTCTCCTAGACAAAACCCTGTGCAGAGGCTACGCTCACCAAATCACTAAACACCAGCTACAGGGGTTATGTTCATCGCTTGGGGACACTGCAGCTGAGATACAAGGCCCTCCTGGCTATCTCTTCAGAGACACTGGCATGGATGACCAGCAGGGCAAGTGCAAAACCATGATGGACAAAACTAACAAGAAGGTATCAGAAAGAAGGGGAGGAAAAAAAAATGAAAGGGGGAAATGAGAAAATCTCATTTCAGGTGTTGGGTTTACTCTCTCCCTCCAAGGGAAATGCTACAGGAAGGAGTATCTAAGCTCCAATACACCTGGAGCCTAAGAAGCTCCATCAATGCCCTCTCTGTAGGATGGACTACTATTGCTACACTTGTTCATGAGCAGATCACCTTCAAAGTGTACGAGAAGGGAAAAGAGAGTGAGAAGAGACTGCAAAAAGAGAAGAAAAGGAGGTGGAAAAAAGAAAAGGCAGGAGGAGGGGATTAGGAGTAAGAATCAAGGAATGAAGAACTGAAAGACAAGAGGAGCAGGGAAAGAGGTTCCCATCTTCTCCTATACATAAACCATGCACATATATTTTTGGTCCTGAATTCTGACAGCAACCACGGTTGAGGTGGCATTGAGCCTCAAATACCAGGTACTAGGCAAACACCCTTTCCCACCACGACGGCCCTTTCCCATTCACAGCGAATACAGACGGATTCCTTCACATTTGCAGGAATATCAGCAAACTCCAAATGCACTAGAGCAAAACTTACCACATCACTGTGTGTAGTGTACAGATTATCAGCCAGACTTTCCAGGGCAAGCCACTTCACTGGCAGTTTGGAAGCACAGCCCTGGCGGTAGTAATCTCCACTGTAGATTTTCTTAGAAAGACCAAAGTCTGCCACACTCACATTCATGTTCTCATCCAACCTACGGGAAAGTTTGAGTGACTCAAAGACATTTATTGGCCAGCTCAAGAGAACAGACTTCATAGTCCTAGCTCTCCAAAGGGCCTCCTACTTTCCTCGAAAGGACACGTAAGGGCACAGATACACAGCTTCCTCTAAAGGAAGTCTGCCTATTTTTAAAACAATTAAAAACAGGAAATCAGTATGGGTTTCTCTGAAGTGCCAAAGCAAGCTAACTACTTTTCCATTAGGACTATCAGTTTCCTGCCTGCACATCTGGATATTTAAATGCCATTGGAAACATGCCTCATTCCACATTTTTCTGGTTGTTGTGGTTTTCTTGAAAGGCAGAGCTCTATCTGCTATAACGGGCTGTTCCTTATTCCACCTTCAGGAAAGAAACAGGAAAAAAAGGACAAAAAGGGATCTCCTCTTCACCGCAGGTAAGACAATTTGAGGACAAGAGCAGCAATGTTGGGAACATACAATGTACTAACCATGAAATTATTTCAGAAGACATTCTCTCCATAAGCTGTTGTTCACCTGCTTTCTGGGAAACTCTATACGATACTCTCCATTTCTTAAACTATGATCATCAAGTTCTCAAAATACACACTAGAAATTATGAATATGGATTTCAGGCTATTCTGAAAGTTCCTTATTCCTATCAGTCCAAACCCACTCTCTCCTGTTGGCTACTTTTAGATAGATATGGAGCAAATAGCCCCTGCGTACACTCAAAGTGACTAATTACAGACATGTATCTCAATGGAGCCTGCAGACACATGCACCAACCAGTGCTGCAATAGTTCCCTATAAATAGGAGTGATTTGGAACTCAACTGAAGTTTAGGAATTTCATTTCTGTCCTTACACTGCTTGGCCATGCCTCCCCTCTGCCTACTTGTCACTTAGATACAAGGACTGGCATCCTGGGACAGGATCCCTCCTCGCTTCTGTCCTGAAAAGGTGCCTCTCCCAGCCATGCCAGTCTCTTTTTCCCCAAAAGCTCACAGTCCACTTACATGCAGTTCCGAGCTGCAAGATCCCTGTGTATGAAGTTTTTTGAGCTCAGATACTCCATCCCACTGGCAATGTCAATCATGAACTTGAGGAGTGTCTGAACAGGCAAGTTCTGAAAGAAATAACAGTTTAAATTCTGCTCCTCGAAACACTGCAAAACTGCAACATTTCCTGCTAGCTCACTGAGCTGGTGCCAGCAAATGGTTCTCAAAGCCTGCAGAATTCGGCTCAAGTCACTTCAGCATCCCAACCCCAACTTCCACCGGTGTCAAGAGTGTGGTCAACATCCAACAGTTTTGGGAGACCAATCCTGAACTGATCTGAGTATGATATCTAAACAACTACAGCCTCCCAGAAGGAATTCTACAGTAAGGAAGACTTACAAAAGGGTTTTCCCCAATTCGTGACATCAGCAGAAAAGCATGAAGGTCTCCATGCTTCATAAAAGGCAGGATCACCATGGGAATTGGGAGCCGGCCCTTAGGACGACTTCGTAGACTGACTCCTAATGAGGACAGAACAAAGGAGTTTTAGCAAACAGATCAGTTCCAAGGGGAATTTCAAACTGTTGTGATTTTCTCTTGAAAACTTGGAGGAAATCATGACATTTTGGATGATAGATACCATGCTCCAAGCTCTTTTGCGCAGCTTCATGCCAGCAGATATTGAGATACCTTCAATCTAGACTGCCTCACAAGGAACACTAAGTGCTCAGTACCTCTCAACTTCTTATAGGACCGCCTAGAAGTGTTTCCAGGATCACTCCAGACCAGATTGCCCCCAACCCCAGGTCAGCAAAGCAACCTGCACATTCTGGGGATCATCCAGGTTTCACAGTGTTCCCCAAGGAGGCCTTGCTTCTTATTCGGTATTTCAAAACGGACAAGTCTCTTGAGCCCTTACTTTTCATCCACCCAGTTCTCCACATCTCACAGTAGTTCAGATATCTCTCAGATAGTCTAACACGGCAATTGCAAGAATCCAAGAAACAGCCTAAACCAGGGGGTTGCTTACAAGTGTATGAGCAGCATGTGTACCTGTTGTGAGCACTCATACACACTCCAGCTTCCTCCAGGCCTTGCAGAAGCAACACTGATAAACCCAGGACTCCAGCTTGCTAAGCAGCTGCTTCCTGCAGCACCAGGGGTGACTGCACTAGCACTGCTGGTTGTTGGCCAGCAGAGCCTGTAAGCATGTGGGGCTATGTGGCATCCTGCAGGAGAGGAGGTGCTTTTTGGCTCCGCAGAGCAGCACTGCTCACTCACCGATCAGTTTAGTAACATGTGGGTGGTCAAACTCCTTCATGCAGGCAGCCTCTCGCAGAAACTCCTCAATGTCAGTGGAGGTGAAGATATCCGCTGGAAAGAAGCGATAAAAGCCTCCATCAGTGGCTCCAAGGGGCACTACAGATTAGCATGGTCAGAAGTTTGTTCTGTGAGACATAGCACATCCATAGCTAGATCAGCCAGCTCATAGCAACACAGAGCCTGACACTTTGTCCTGGCATGGGCAGCAGTAAATATGCACCAGGGACTTCTGGTGAAGGCAGGAAAAAAGAGAGACCTGTCAGTCAGAAGCTCTTTTCTCAGCAACAACTTTCCTTGGAAGCCATGGAAATCGTGTGGGTTAAAGATGTAAGAATCAACTAGTTAAGGAAAGCTAGATGATAATGGTGGGGAAGAGAATACAAAATTAAAGAAAATGTTGGAACCAATTAGATGGCCTGGAAGCTCAGGCTCAGGCTGACATGGGAGAGCCCAATTAATCTATGGCCATGATGGCCCAAAAGATCACAGCTTTTACATCTCCAAGCAAGCATGATTCTTCTAATGTGCAAGGAATCTTAGCTCTTAAGTACCCACAGTTCTGGACAGCTTTGATGTAATTCAGCAGTGACATAAACCAGCATAACTCACAAGTTATTACTAGTCTTATTATTATTACTCTAGATTTATGGAAGCATATCAATATAATCTGTTATTACCCAAGGGGGCTGCTTCTCCTGATGCTGCTGAATTTAGTGGAAGTCCCCCAGCCCTGCTACAAAATCAGATTTACAGGCATATATTCACTTTATCTGCTTTAGGCATGTAATTTGAGTATGATTCAGAAGAAATAAATTCCTGAAAACAAACCAAAAATTTATTCCTTTTGATGAAAATTCTTTCTTTTTTACTTTTTTTTTTTTTTTTACATTCAATGGAGAAAGGAAGATACCTCTGGAGGGCAATACAGAGTTCCCAATTTTAATGCCTGAAGGTAAATAGTTTGACTACCCCAAAGGAACTTGCAAACTGATCAGAATTACTGTTGAAACTGGAGAAAATAATGTAAATAACAACATGGTGCTAGTTTATTTAGTTTATTCAGTAAGAGCCAGAGTCAGCTGTAGAGATAAGCAAAGGTGACTCTGCTTTATGTCAACCACAGTTAGTTTTGGTTCTGTGGGCAACACAAAGTAACATGGGTTAACATGTATGTATATGCACACATATATGTATATATACGTACGCATGCATATTTGCTTTTATTATACCTGTGTGTTAACTCTTCTTCCTGCTACAGACTTCTGCCTAATGAGCACGTTACTTATCTTTGTTATGTACACTCACCAAGTGACAAACCGGATGGGAGTTAGGCTGTTTTGACACCTATGCCTAACTGGTAAAGTCTGTTTGTGGATGCATTCAGTCCAAACACTCTTCTGTTTATTTTAGGATATCTGCTTGAAAGAAAATGATTCCTCATTGCTGAACTGTTAGGGACAGCCGGATCTGACTGAGCTGCCTACAGCATAGGAATGTAATGTTATGTTAAGTAACTGAGTAGGATCCTCTGTGCACAGAAGCAATTGTGGCTTTACACTGTGGTTATACTCCCCATGTGCAGGAGTGGTGCGGTCCAATCAAGCTGGAATTGATTTCCTTGGAAAAGCTGATATGACTAAAACATTACGTGGAAGGAATGGGACAGAAAATCTGAAGTGACTGGGTAGGAAGCACAGAGAAGGAGGAACATTTGGGGATGTCTGCTGGAGAACAGAACAATAATAGTGTTTAATCTTTGCAAGCTCTTTCCCTGTACATACTTCAGGTAGCCCTGCTCCCACTTACCTTTCAGCATCTTCACTGCCACTTTCTGGAAAGAGCCATCATCCAGCTTCAGTAATGCCTCTCGAACTGACCCAAATTCCCCTGTGAGATGATCACAACAGGCAGTGAGGGAAGAGTTTCTAGTGAAGTATGATTCACAGCAGACTCGCTACAGGGGTCACTGAGAAAGAAGCTAAACAACCACAAGAAATGCAGTTTCCAGTCCATTTTTCATTCTGCAGTTCCAACCAGTAACTAACAGCATACGAATGCCTACAGGAGGGAGGAAAAACAGCAGACAGGCCACTGTGCTGGCAGTCCAGAAGGTAAACAAGCGGGAGGGAAAGCAATCCTCTGCCAGCTGGAGATGCAGAATCAGGCCATGAGCTGGGATGCCACGTTCCTGGGGAAACTGTACTGTGATAAAGCTCTACTGATACAGCCAAGTGAAGCCCTGCTCAAAAAGAGGGGTATTGGACAGAGCAGTAAGTGAATATGTTGGCTGAGGAAGTTCTCAGCACTTGGAGCTCCTGGTAGCTGTCAAAGTTGACAGTCCAGTAGTGATGCCAGGATTCAATCAACTGAGGCACTACCAGGCCTTACCTCTCTAAGTTCAAGGAATGACTTCCATGACAATAGAAAAAAAGCTTAGTTGCCTACAAGTGTTTACCCTGTACGTTTTCTAAGGGAGACAAGATGCAGTGTGATGCGCCAAATCTTCTTCAAATTATTTTAGCCTGATATGGCCTTATGCCACAGTACAACAGCCTCTTTGCATTAGCTTTGACTCCAGATTTATTCTCTCTCTAATTTCATAACTGCTTACTCCATTCAAAATGCATTAGGGCAGCTACAGTACTGCAGAGAAAGAAGCAAAACACAGCACTCATGACACCTACTTTAAAAGCATTATCTTTTTACCAGTGTCTTTTGCTGCAGCATGGAAGAAGCAGCATATTGCAGCTTATTCTGCCATAAGCATTCTGCGCCTGAGATAATATAGATTTGCCCTTTTCTAACCTGAGCCCTCACCACAGGGTTGAGAGCATGGACCTGACAGCACAGAGCAGACCCTGCCAGCCCACATCCTCCCACCACAGCTATCCTGCAACATGCTCTTACTGCCTGTTTCCATTCATTACCAGCCACAGGACCGGCCCAGAATGGTTGGAGCAGGATCCCAGGAGTTGGCAGAGATGACACTATTTAATTACTTAGCATTGCTAAGCGCTCTGAAACCTCTCCTGCAGGAAGGTCACCTTCCTACTGCGAAAGAAACTTTCAGGAACACGCTTGTTCTGGGAGGGCTGGAGTGGAAGAATGTTCCCAGGGGAGCAGCGCCAGAGAAATGCATTAAAACAAGCATTGCTATGGAAAGGAAGGCAAGCACTTCAGCTCCCTTTTGCTTATGACCTATGACTTAGACTCTTCTCTTAGATATTGGGCTTATCATTAAAAGTTTTCATATTTGTTCCTAGAGATTCCCTACAGCTTGAGAAACAGGGAAAGATGATTCAACAATTAAGGCATTAGTCTGTAGTCTGAAAAATCTAAATTCAAATCCATTTTCCTAGAGTATCTGGGCCAATCTTTAAGCTAAAGTTAACCTAACTTTTCTCTGATCAGAAGGCTGGGCAGAGGCACCTGTGCAGGAAATCCAGCCACCCTAGCAACAAGAGCACCTAAGGGCCTGAACTAATGAGGACAAATGCCAGAAAAATTCAGTGCCTGTTCTAAATGCGCCTCTTCAACAGCCCAAAATAAAATCCTGGAGCCAAATCATCCCAGATGTTAAGAATATCTGAAACTGTATCAGCACATTTTGAGGGCTTGGTGTGGTAGATCGTCTCTGTCTCTGTATCGTCTCAGGCCATTTGAATGCCTCCTTGTGCAAATGCAAGGAATTCCTTTGTTTAAAGCACTGAAAGAAATTCACATAGCAGTGAAGCAACAGCAATTTTGAAAGCTGAGCACACAACTACAGCTCATGACTCCACAGAGCCACATTATAGGTACAGCTTAGCCAATATCCTCTTAGTTATGTGAAACCTTTGAACTGTTTTATCCCAACAGAAAGGAAAATACTATTTCAATTGCCATCTACAAGCAGAAGGAGAGAAAAACTGCTTAGAATGTTTTGCCCTACTCAACAGGACTAACAGAAGGAGGACTTTTAATGTAAAGTTTTGTTCAGGTTTTGGTTCTTACCTTTGCCCAACATCCTTCCCAAGGTGAACTGCTGTTCCTGGATAAGGACATCTTTGAGTTTTGTCTTTAGCTCATCACTGATCCCCACACTCTCCACTGAAAAAAAGCAAAAGTCAAATAAGGGACAATTAAATATCCCATGAAGACATCAAGAAGTTCCTGTTTCTCCTTCTCCCTAATCTTCATTTCCAGTCCTATTCCTCCAGTGCACACAGGAAAACCTGAAAGAGGCAGAGCTCCCTCCATCTCCTCTCGTCTCACCACAGATAAGAAGTCAATAGCTTCTAAGCACAAGAAAATGTCTCTTTTGGTCCCAACAGCACTGAAAAGGAGAAACTGCCCGAACACCAGCCTTAACCACATACCATGAGCAACTGGGATAGACTGCTCAAAATAACTCTAAGGGACACCGGCTCATACAGTTTCATTTACGTTGCTGGAGCCACACCAGTTTTCAGTGACTGGCCCCCAGATTATCTTAAGCACAAGTCTGACAGTACCTGTCTGAAATGGTAATAAATGCAGCAGTGCACAGTCACTAGATCAGTGGAGAGGTCTCTAGAACTAGGAGAACGAAATCAAAGGCAGCGGGAGGGCCACCCTAACCCAGAATGCAGCACTGCTAAAGAGCATCATGCCCTCACTGAACCAGGAGGGCAGCATAACTCTGAACAGCTTGAAAAGCCAGCAATCCTTAGCCTCCTGGGACCGACCAGTTGGTTCACACTTGCAATATTGGTCAGCAGACTTGAGTTTATATTGTATTGTTTATAATATTAAGTCATATCAATTTCACTATTATATTGCATTAGTCTCAAAAGAGTCCCAGTAGTTTGACACTGGGATAGTGCTAAGTTTGTGCTTTACACTAAAATATACTATGACAGCAGCTGTAAATGGCAAATCAAATAGCAACTGCACATCTGTTAGGGCAATGCCTATTTTGGCCATTCATCTCTGTCAACCACAGCTCAAATGCAACATGATGGCTTCAGTCTAGGCTGTGATGGATAGCCATCCACAAGGCAGACCAGCCTGAGTCACCTCCCAGGGCTGCTAAACAGGAGGAGTCAGCACACATGACCTATGAAAGCTTTTAGAAGAATCCCCTACCACCCACCCACAGAGCACCTGCATCTTACTATGAATTAAGAGCCTATGAGTTCTAGGCAAAACACACACACAGCACAGTACATATGTGAACCTGGCTTCTCAGACCAGGTTCAACTCAAGACGTTTTACTCACATGTTACTTCAATGAGCTCTGGGCCCTCCCTGTTGAAAGACCTGGCTGCTCTGAAATGGACGGCTGGATCGCCTCTCCCAACCACACTGCCAAAGGCATGGCTAGAAGGTAATAAATAAATAAATAAATAAAAATAAGAAGACACCGGGTCATGAGGTCACAGGCCATGCAGGGACACTCTGGAGGGAGTGGGATCCTTCAGAAGCAAGGCTGTGAGAAAGGGACTCCTCGGAGAGTACCTGAGAGAAGCTGCAGGTTGCAAGCGCTATGTAAGCAGAGAGTATCTGTGAGAGGATCTCTGGGAAAAAGGGGGGCCTTGCTGGCAGCAGGGAGCAAAGGACAACCAGGCTTCATAGGTGAGGGAAGAGGGGGACTATCCTGGGTCTGAAAGATTCTGGGCCATTAGGGAAGTTACAAGTGCTGTTGGATTGAAAAGCAGCATGGGATCAAGGATCCACAATGATCCCACAAGAGCACAGAAAATAAGGCAAGATTCATTTGCAGGTCTTCTTTTCATTAAATTACTTGTGCATTGTGCAGCAGTGCTAAGTACTTAAAACAGTTATATTGATGCTAGCTGTATTTTAGTGCTCTAATGCTTAAAGACCAGTTATTAATGTAACAATTCTTCTATTGTTTTTTCTTTTCTTTTTTTTTTTTTTTGTCTTGTCAGTTATAAGAAAAGGTAGGGCATCTTCCCAGCAGACTTTAACTCAGTTACCCCCCACATTTGTGAAGAGTTATCCAAAGAACGGACAAGAAACACTTAATCCACAAAATTTCTTGAAAAAAATAGCAAACCAGAGACCATATTGGAGGAGAAAGCAACAACCTCCCTAACTGCTCCATAGAGAACCTCTTCTTACCCAAAGCGAGTTTCCTTTCTTCTCTTTCGAAGCAGAATAAGAGCCAGGGCAACAGCTGTGACCAAAGCTGTGAGAATGCCCAATGCCACAGGAACCCAGGATGTCCCATAAGGAGGTTGTCTCTGGCCACCTAGATGGAGGAGGAAGGAAACGACTGTAAAAAATAAATAGACTCTACTGGGATGTGTCTCTGATTTTCAACAGAAAAGCCATCCTCTTGTATTTGGTGTGAAGAGTAGGTCACTGGGCACTAAAAGGTGGCACAAACAGCTACTCAGCCAGCCACCAAAGAACTACCTGTTTAACAGGGCATAGACCATCAGAAACTAGTCTCAGTTTTGAGCACCTCAGAAAGATACTGCTCCAGACTATACTACTTTACAGGAGATCATAATCTAGAGCACTTTCAGGTGGAGTCTCAGGACAAAAGTCTTGCATTTTGCAGGCAGCTTTTATTCTGCCCTATTTAGGGCAGTCAGAGGAGCCTCAGCAAGGTGCAGGAGCTACACAGTAGTACCCAACCCCCAACCAGATAACATTTTGAAAAACAATAGCTCCTGATAGCAGTTTGTTGAAAATAATTACATTTCCCCTCTCACCTCTTCTACAAAGAGGGACACCCTGGGGAATTTGGTGTAGGCTGCAGATCCTCAAAGTTGCAAGACCTACCTGAATAAGCCACTAGGGAAGCAAGATATTACAGCAATACATTTTTGAAGAAATAAGTGTTATCTATGCTTGGTAAACAACAAATAAACTAATTCGATCCCCCAAGAGATGACTTCTCCTCCAAATACAATCGCTAAAGATTAAATGTCCATTGAATTGATTTGTTAAAATTTAGGATAGCCCTCATACCTATTCTTTCTTCTTAAAGAATTTGGAGGTAATAGGTCCCAAAGTATTTCCTTCACCTTGGCACTTGCTTGGTCACCTTCAACCAAGATTTGGAGGAGCTTCTGCTTAGATGCATGCTGGGCAAAAAGGAGTCAGTTTTGCTGGAAAAGCTCTGACTGGCAAAAGGCTTTTAAGACTTGACTACCAGTTGCATTTTCAAACCCTGTCATTCAAGTATTTAAGGAATACATAACTCTAGATAAAACATAAGGAGTCAGAAGACAAACACTGGAGTTCACCAAGGAAGCAAAATAATACTTCCCTTGCAAAAAAATATCAGAGCAGTGGCACCCACTCAGCAGCGTTATCTCCTCCCACCCAGGTTTTACAGGCCCTGTACGCTTTTTGCTCTGCCTTTTGATCTGGCCTTTGAGACTGACAGTGAGGACAGAGAGGAATCAGAAACAGAAGTGCAACCAAAATATGATCAACTCCAACCCTCTCCACAATTCCCCAGCTGACTTGGGCTGTTCCTGCCAGACAATCAAGGAGACAAGTAGTTAACTGATGTAAAAGGTCCTCTCTGATAGTTAATGATAAGCTTTCCTCCACCCTGCGCTGAGACAAATCTCTTTCAGTCTGTTTTTGCAGTCTGCTAGTTGGCCTGGTGAGACAGCAGGGATTTAGGTCACTTTTGGGGGGTGGGGTGGCAGCGGGTGCCCTGCAAATGGAGGAGGGATGAAAAACAAACAAAACAATTCTCCCTCTCGGTAAAGCACTAGGAAGAGAGAGCCCAAGTAACGCCGCCCACGGTTTCTAACAGGAACGTCAGAAACGGGGCAGAAGGCTGTAATCTCCCGCTCCTCTCCCTATGCCTGGCACTGCTTCCCACACCTTCTCCAAACCTGGAAGCGCCCTTCCAACCCAAGTAAGGCCCAAGTTTCCTCCCCCAGCTCTGTCTTTCTCCCATCTCCTGTGCCTCCCTTCCAACAACATATGCCTTAAGATCGTACAAATCAGACAAGACAGTATTATCAGATGAGCTTAAACGAGTATATTTAGGAGCACTTTGATGATGAAAGAACCCTTTTTATTTCTGCAGTAGTTCTTTTATCGTAAGGTGTACAAAAACCATTCAGGGTCCCCTCCTGCATATGATCACAAAAATTACAGGTAGAAAAAAAGACTATTCAGCTCTCCCAGAAATGAAAGCATTTGCTTTGAAAATGTTAAAATAATCTTTGTAATAGTAGCCAAGATCTCTGCATAGGCAGGGTGGAGCTCCTACTAGCTTGCTGTGATGACAAATAAGACTTAAAAGTTTATGTAGGCTTAGTCATCCTTACTGCTGCACTGGGAGCTGGTCAAAAAACACTCCTGGCATTTCTCACATAAAGCAACCAGTGCCAGCAAACTATTTTAGGAAAGGAAGCAACTTATATTTTCTACCAGGCCTGAAACAAAGCCGCAGTCTTTCTGCAGCTCTGCCATTTAAGGCCTATCAGCTTTTCCATGGTAAACCTTTATTTCCAGGCTGTTAATGCTTGTGAACAAATGTATGTGCTTCCAGACAGTGTTTGGCCAAAACAAGCATCACTCCTGATGCTACTTTTCTGAAGTGAGTTGTAAATAAAAGCAAACATTTTGTGCTTTCAGGATTGCCTTATTCCAGCTCCCTGTAAAAGCCCTGCACATTCCCTTAGGCCATTTTCCAGAGGGTTTTTCTAGTCCTTCCAGGTACTTTTCTTTTGACTTTGGGTGTCACAGGTAATACCTATGCAAAAAGCAGGAGAAACATTGCCTGAGGGGGTGCCCCGCTCTAGTAAGAGTCTGCTCAGTCTTCCCATCACTTTATTCTACTTTGAACAAGTTGGGGACTTTGATCCCACCGTGACTGTGAGCTCGCAGATTACCAGCAGTGTTGACTTCAGGCAACAGGTGGTCAAAGGGGCTTTCTGAGAAATGTACTCATCAGAACCAGCTGCAGTTAGGGCTGCACCCTGGGCCTCTCCCCTCCATCCTTCTGCTGGCCTGCGAATGCCAGACCAGGACCCCCTTGGCACTGCCAATCACAGAGGGGTCAGAAGGAATCAATGGCAACACAATTCTCCAAAGGACTTGCTGGGGAAAATCAGAGGTGGATGCATCAGCATCAAAGAGCAGCAAATGTCTCCTGCCCCACCACAGAGGCTGGGGGCACAACCTCAGGAGAGCTGAGACTTTGCAAACTTGTGCCTCCCTGGTCTTCTCATCTCTGGTCTATATTTTGTTTCTGAAATTCCTCTCAGTTGTTTTTCAGTTTCCTTCTTCTCTGCCTTCCAGTCATTTCTCATACACAGTCCTGCTCTTCTCTTTAGACAGACTCCTATTTCCCCTCCACTGAGAGATCCTAGACGCAAGTGCATCAACACACATGGATCAAACTGCCCTTTTATTACCAGGACTGTTCTCCATACAGGCATGTTCTTCCCCCCGAGACACACCCTTCTGAATGGTTCAAATTGTACAGCACAGCTTCTGAACCATTATTTTACACTTACATCAGCAGTTAGGCTTTTCTATTGAAACAACACTTTAGTAAAACCATTGCAAAAAAAGATGTAGAGTGATGGTTTAAATCAGTTAAATCTTTAAAATAGTGATGGTTCAGGAATGACCTCTAATTAAACCAAAGAAGAGAACATGCATTAGACAAAACAGTAGCTGTTGTTTTGCTTAAACTAGCTTTTTCAGTGTTATTTAACCTCCATTTCACCTGATTACATGCAGTCTTAGAGAAACACAGCAGCCCTCCTACTTCTGACTTTCTTGCCCAAGGTGCTGGGCAGGCAGTGGAAACTCACCCATGACTTCCTGGGCTTCAAGCAGGAAGAGCTCACTCCAAGGCCCACAGCCAGCAGAGTTCAGCACGCACACCCTGATGATCAGGTCTTTGAGAGGATTCCACATGGTGAGATTAGCTTTTGTCTCCTGCACGATCATCTCCCCCTGAAAGCAAACAGCAACAAAGGATAAATTGTCATAAGAGGCACCTAGCATAAAATTTAGCTTTAAAACAACTCAGTACTGTGCCTTTTATGGCAGGTTTGGAGTTTTGACTCTTGGGTTTCAACCGCAGCTTTGCCACTAACTTGGGCTATCGTCTTGGGTTTCTCTCCTCTAGGATTGCTAATAGTTTTCCAGGGCATAGTGAAATATGAGGTTTAATGCTTTCTTGCTTTGAGATTCTTTTTTGAAAGTTGCTATAGCAATGTGGGTTTTTTCCTCCTGTTAAAACATAGGATTCCTTCTTCTGTTTTAAACACAAAGATGCTCCAACATACTGCAAAGCATCTGACACTTTCAATCCAAAGGAGAAGACTGTCTGTTTCAACTTGCTGACCAAATCTCAAACTGCTGCTGAAATTTATAGCCAACTTTCATATAGGAGGACAAAGTCAAAATATTTTCTGCAATTCTGAAGATCTTCTAGAAACACATCATTTCCAATAAACACATGAAGATTTGGTTGTCACTGCTACATTTTGATTCAATGGGAATTTACAATAGGAGCAAGTCAGTGAGGCTGACCTAGTATGAAATGGGTCGTGTAAAAAAGGAAGTCCCTTTCCCTCTAGCTATCTGTTATTACAGGCTAGTTCATCATTAATAATGACTGGTGAAATTTAAGGGAGAAACCATAAGAAATAATGCTGTGAACTTCAAAGGCAGATACTTGGGAAAGGTCAGTACCAAAAAAATCAAATGAAAGCCTTTCTCCCCTGACAGAGTGCCTTTAAGCTCCTTCCATACTGTAAATGAAATAAAGGAATCCATAACATTTTATTGTCATTTATAGCATAACTCATGCACTTGTTAAATACACCTGCACTGCTAGGATTTGAAAACGCAAGTCCAAGTTAAAGGAAAAGAAGCAGATATCCTGCCACTCTGTCTCAGCAGCTCTTGGGACAGAACTTGAGAGAGAATGAACTGAATTCTTTCTCCATCGTCCTTGTGCAAGAAGCAGCTGAGAACTGATCTGTCTGCAGATGAACATGGAAATAAAGGATTTACACGCGCGAGGAATATGGAATTCAGCGCAAGCATCAGAAGCCACAACATTTATAGAAAAGCAATGTCAAGAACCTCGCCTAGGTCTCAGTCGGTAATAAGGGACCTAACACCTAAGATTTAACCTGTATATTTTCCACTTCGCCATCCAGTGGCTGCTCAACCCTCTTCAGAATCTGTTACCTGAGTTACATTATCCTGAATCCACTCCAGCCTGTATCCCAGGACATTTTCCTTCAGCATGTCTGGAGCAACATCTTCCCACTCCAAAATCAGACCAGGCTCCCTCTGGATAATATGGATATTTTGTGGGGTGCTGCTTGGAGCTGAAGACAAGGACAAAACACAACCACTCAGTGCAGAAAAGTAAGGTACTATTAACACTGAAAATCACTGAAAGGACAGCTTGATTTTCTTTCCTGAGATCAGCCAGAGGAGAGGGTGTGAGAGGAGAAAACAACAGCAAGTCACCAATCACCCTTTTTTGTTTCAAGTGGAGAAGATGAGGTTAAACTAGCATCTCTTGTTTTGCTGCTGTCTCTTATTCCCAGATTCCAAGTACCTCAGAGACCCAATGGGATATACGCACAGTGCACACAAGCCCTGTGGCTGGATCAACTTCTATCTTACATATCATGCTGTTAACTGCATTTGACTGACTACCAATCATTATTTTATTTTGCTGAAGGAAGGCAGAAAACGGATCTGATTCATTCATGGGACAACTCCCAGATGTCTGTTGAGATATCCCAGGAATTAAATATCACGATGCTTCTGAGCCAGCTTTACACCTGCTTGTCTGCTGCATCCTTACCAAGCTCCAGAGTCTGGAAGTACACGCGCTCCGTGAAAGGGGAGCTGCCCATCTCGTTGCTGCAGCGCACGCGGACGCTGTAGTTGGTCGAGTGCTTCAGGCCTTGCACGCTGGAAGCAAACGGGGGCACCGGGGCAACCTCCGTGGATACCTCCCAGCCTTCCAGCGATTCTGCCACCTGGGCCAGGAGTGAAGGGAAACAGGCCATCACCACTAGTCGAATGAATATTGGCTCTGTAATCGTTGCACTTTTAGGTCAGGAACACATAGAAACAGATATGGTACTGCTGCTGTTTAAAATGTTGGAAATGGAGCTGTCTAACCAAGAATAACAAGCCATGTCTTTGTTTTGCTTAAGTGAAATCTCTCTTCTAGATTTGGCAGCACAGTGATATTCTGTCAGCTGAAAGTTTGGTTCCATATTTTAAAATATTTCCTCAGTTATGTTGCAAATATTGTTATTACTTAAAAAAAAAAAAAAAGAAAAAAGAAATTACTTGTTGCTCTGAGTGCTGGCTGTTTGCTTTCAAGACTTGCCTAAGCTTGGGCAGTAAAAATTGTTAGATCAACTTTCCTGTTGCCTACTGTCATCTCTTTCTGAACTCCTTTTCCAGAAGTTGGTATATTTGTAGTCTTGCAGTAAATAACAGACACAGCAGACACGGGTAGCTTGATTCACCCAAACTGCTTCAACTTAAACCAAAAAGAATCTTGCTATCACTCTTGCAACTCCTTTTCTTTTTTAAGCCTAAACTTTTGAGTGACACAAAGGTTACGTTAAATCTAATCTCAACTGCTTTAAATGCACACGCAGGTTCGGTGTTCCACCCTTTTGTACTGATAACAGCAAGAGTCTCCTGCAGGGCTGCCAGGCTCAGCCCTTCTCTTTTCTCAAGTGCAAATGAGAGCGCAGAGCTGGGAAGAAAGGAAAGGTATCCTCACAGAGGTGAAACACTCCTGGGGACTTCCTATTCCCTTAAGACTGTAGTAGTCTTTCTGCCTATCCTTCTGCTCATTCTCACACACTTTTGGCCCAGTTTATTTGGCTAATAAAAAGGAAGATCTCAAGTTTCCTAATGGAAAGATACATTGTTCTCGCTGTCAGTCAGTGCCCTGCAAAGCAGGCAAAAAAGCAGACGGAGGTTAGCACGCAACCCCGTCACTTTGCTGAAGTATTTCTGTCAGGGGCCTCCTATCTGCCCCCCGTACCCTGGACTGCAGCTTGTGAGCAAAGTGAGCAAACAGGGTGCCTTTCTGCACGGTCCCCCTCAGAGGTAACGGGCCCATGTGAACCCGCGCTGCAATGGGACTCCACTGCTATTGCGGAGCACCCAGGAAGCGGAGCCGGGCGTCATCCGTATCCCAGCCTGCCATGTGCTCCTGGCAGGAGCACAGTCCTGCTCTCCCTGGGAGTCAGGAGCGGGTGCTTTCTCACATGGAAATGTGGGTCAGCCGCTCTTGCGGGATCCAAGCCATGGGAGAAATAGTGAGGATGAACTGTGGCATTTAAGCTGCCAAAGACTACAGGAAACATCACTTTTTATCAGTGGAGGATTAGTGCCAAGATAAGGTGCTCCCAGATCCAAACACGGGCACTTTAACCCCACCCCAAACGGGACAAAAAAGTCTGAGAGGCTTTGAAGGGGGAGAGACTGCTGAGTGGGCAGAATGAGAGTTGCTCATTCAGCCTCTTTTGCATCATCCCTTCCTCTCTCCAGCCCTCACCCCTTCAAAAAAGCGTGAGGAGGAGCTCAGAACACAGGGATTAGCGTTGCTAAAGCTGAAGGGCACGACAACCAGAGAGAATAGGCTGTTCCAACTGGAGCTAACTCGGCATTGTAAAACAGGGGAAGAAAACCATTTTGAACAGCAAATGAATAGAAGCAGTAACAAAAAGTAGCAACCAGAGCCAGCAGCAACCAAAGCCAAGCTATATTCAGGCCTGCTTTTTGCCAGAGAGTTAAATCAAGATGATAGTTTCTTTTTTCTTACAAAAGGGAATAAACATCACAGCATGAAATCTTTGGTTTCCTCCTTGCCTCTCCACATAAGAGGAGAGCAAGTAAATTAGCTTGGCTGCTTCCAGTATATTTTGTGCTTATAATATCTCCTCATCTACATAGTTGGCAACACCACATAGAAATTCCACTCCAGCTCACATTTGTGCTGTAATCAGGTAGGGAAAGCAAAGGGGCCCCCTATTTGCACCCGACAGATAAACCCATGGGGAATGTGCCTGGCTCTCCTTGTTCTGCTTGCTTCAGAAATCACCATTTCTTTCTGTCACTCTGATATAATTGTAAAATAGGATCAAACGGCTTAAGTGTGTAATGCAAGAAACTTGGCCTGAAGTTGGACATGTCTCATTGTTTCTAGTAATCTAAACAACTATTGCATTTTTCCAGAGATGCTCAGCACCAGTTGGAGCTAAAGGACATCTTGAATTTTGTGGGCAGAACTGATCTTGGGTAATGTGAGACCCAAACAGGATTTAGAGGCAGGGCTTTCAAACACACAAATACACCTTCCTGTCCCCAAAGAGCCCAGCTTCCCTCTGCCTACCACCTTATCACCACCTTCCTGTATCATGTCTTCTCTTCCCAAGGTCCTCATCTCCTGGGCTCATTAGTACATTTCCTTTGACATTGCACAGCACAGGGCAAGGGTGGCACAAGAGTCCCAGGTGACTGAACTGCACTGGAAAAAATTACCATAGGCCACTTGCTCCAAACCAACAGAACATGCTCACCCTGCAGCCATGTAAAATCACTTCTCATAGGGTGACACGCGCTTCAGAAGTGCAGCGGGTGAAACTCGACCAGCTGCCACAGAGCAAGGGACATAGTAAGTTGCTGGGAGGGAGAATCAGGCCAAGTCAGGCTCAAACGCTTAGCAGGGCGGCTCATTATTCTCAAAACTGGCTCTGCTTTTTGGCACTTGCACATGCCCGAAGTTGCCTCCTGTTAAGTTTCCATGTTTTAAAACGGTGGAATGCGAGTGTGAACACTACTACAAAGTGGTTAAGAGTGACAGGCAACCCCGGCCACGGGGTGGCCAGGGGAGCCCCGCTCTCCCCAGAGGGCCCATACCTGGAGAGTGCAGGAGCGGAGGGGAGAGCGCCCGTCGAACCCCGGCACCCACACCACGCTCGCGTTGCTGCTGCTGACCTGGCTCACAGTCACATTGAGAGGCGGAAGAGGCATCACTGCAAGGAAACAAAGACGCTTTTCAGCACACACAGCAGGTATTCACATGGAAATGGTCAGAGGCTTGAGGCTAGAAACTGTGACAGAAGTGGTGCAATATAATGTCTTTAGAGAGCATCCTGTGAGTGTTGTGAATGCAACTATTAACATAACAGTGAACAACCTATTTTAATCCATTCTTTAGGGGAGGAGCATGGTTGCTTGTTACATACAGCTGATCTTTGATAGCAGTGCTGGTGTGTGGTATTTACACCTCCATGATTCAGCCCTCCTCCCTAGCCTCTCCCTTGCAATGCATGACTCAGCCTTGCAGACATGACTGTCTGCGGACCTAAATTGTGAACTAAATTAGGGCTTCAAAATTTCTCCCCTGGCTCTCAGTCTAGCCCCTAAAACAGCTCTGCCAGCACAAATTGAAGGGCGGTTTACTGTAGTGACCAGAATACCTTCCATTTGGCTTTGCTGCTGACCACTTTGGACTGTGAAACTGCTGCCTCCAGGTGTCCATTACAAATATTTTGGGACATCTGGGGACACAACCTGAATTAAAAACTCTGTTTTCTCCAGGCTGAAGATTATTTCAGAAAACACTTTTGATTTTATAGAGGGGGAATTTGAGGCAAAGGAGTATAAATTACATTAACTGGTATCATACTACAAATTAATGGCAGAATCAGGAACAAAATCAGGAGCACTGAGCCCTGACCAGGCACCTCCATCTCTGCAGGGCTGGTTAGGATATTGTCATATTAATTACTCCCCTCAACTCACTGTTAGAACCCCACAATGCTTCCTTTAGCTCTTTTTTCCTGCTACACTCCTCTTCCCATCATCCTCTTTTCATTCCTGAATCTCTATTTGAATCTCTACTGCACTCTTAAAAAAATATCAGCTTCATGAACACCGAGCTCTCCCTGACCTTTTCGTTGTTTTTAGTGTGCATACATGTGTGTGTGTGTGTGTGTGTGTGCGCACATGCACAGAAGGGAAGGGGGGCAGTCCACTGGTCCAGGATAAATACAGTAAGTTCTCTGCTTTTCAGTGAAAGGTCTCTGTGAAATAATATAGACTTTTTTTTTCCTCCCCGTCCTCCTCTATTTCTTTCCATTTTGATCTCGGCTTTTTAAGCTAGTAAGATCTTTGGAGAGAAAAAAATAGTTTTTAAGCTTACTTTCACAGCTATGTTAACTTGAGTATCACTGAAGCATTGCTCCTAATGTAAGCTTTGCACAAACATACTCACAGATTCTGAGTTTAGTGACAGGTTTTCTTCAACACTGGATGACAAGCCCAAAGAAGGCATCAGCTATAAAGCCACAAGAACAAGTGATCTATCAAATCCACTCTGTAGCATATACGGTCCCTAAAGAGGATTATTTTTGCTATCATCTTCCCACAATTCTGCTACACTTAGAATGGACGGACACATTTCCCCATCAGCTGCTGGAATAATGTTCTCAGTGTTTTCTGCAGTGCTGTGAAACACGGGATATGACCATAAGTGTCTTAGGCACACACACAAGGGAAGGCAAAGCCAGTCCAAAAACAGCAGCTTGAGTGTTACGATAATTCGAGTTAACTTCCGGCGTGTTTGTAGAGTGCCTGGAACAACGGGGCTTTGTGCGTGACTGGGCGATGTGGGCTACAATAACAGTAATTTTCTGCTTGGAGAACACCCAACACATTGTGGGCACTACAGAGAATAGATAATGAACCACAACAGCAGCAAATTTAAAGAAATGTTAACAGCTTAAGAGTGTTCTAGCAAAAATATTTGCCTCTGGAAACACAGAAGAAACAAATTGTTTAATAAATTGTAAAAAAAACTTCAGAGTCCTCATTAGCATGTGAATCTGTGCAAGAGAAGGCAGCCCTGATCAAGCATGTACGGACAGATACTCCTAAGAGTAATTCCACTTCAGTCCCCGTATGTTTATAGGATTGAGAACTATACGAACATTATCTGGGCCAGCTCCTGTTTCCAGAGATGCCCTCACCAAGAACTTTGCTTTCATTTTAACAGGAGCTTTACCGCCTCTCCAAGCTACTGTTTGTTAAAAGGGCCTCCTCACTTCTCTTAAGTTTATATCTACTGTTTTAAACACATCTTTGAGGTATTACAGTTAGAACCTATATAGCTACAGCACAGGACTTGCTATCTAAAACTTGCCTCATCTTTTTTTTTTTTCGTCTTCAGATGTCAGCAATAGATGTGATATTTGGCAAATCACTTAACCTCACTCTCTTCTGCTTTGAAACAGAGAGACGACATGTCTCTCTCAAGTGGATTGTATGGATTCATAAGCTATGATCAACCTTGAAGCATCGGGAGCATTTTTTGGCTAAGTGTAATTTCTAGGAAACATGAGAATTCTGAGGCCTTTGGCCCATTATGTTATTAATGGTTACAAAAATTTAGGATAACATTAAAAAGAAAATCTTGCTTATGCTAAATATTATTTCTGAAAATCTAAAGCATAATAGCTTTATGAAATGAACTTTATCTCAAAAATATCCATATTCCCATGATATATTCCATGATAACCAATTCCTCTGTTTAGACAAACTTTTAAGGCACCAACTTGGCACAATGTTTTTAAATTAAGTTATAAATCATACTAATCCAGCATATCGCATTCTTGACATGGCAGTAAACACAATGTCCTGAAGAAAAAATACATCCTAGAAATATTTGGTCTACATCTGGATTTTAAGATGTATTCTAATGCGTATTAGCTAATACAATTGTAAGTTCCAGTACAGACATAAATGCTTACTCTTTTTTTCAGGCTGAGCAGTAAGGTACCACTTGGAACATACAATTTTGGTGACGCGTCTCTCCTAGAGCTACTAATCATGTCATGTAATGCAAATTACAGCATGACTAAGAATTCAAATGCAGAAGCATCCCAACATGAAGAGATGGGGAAGTACTGACTGTTCTGATTATCCCAGATTATCCCACTACCTTGGTGACCTGGCCAAGCAGAGGAAATAAAACATTGGCTCAAAGTGGCAGCTGCTCATAAAAGAGCTAAAAACTAGTTGTTTTCCGTGAGTTTCTAAAAGGCAAAAAACAGAAAAATCCATAAAAACAGTGTGGATGGGTGGATTTTACTGGACACTGCTGATCAATTTCCCTGTCTGTTTTCAGCATCTAATGTGATGCCATAGAAGCAAGTAGATGTAATGGCCTCCTCAGCTCTAACAAGACTAATCTATCTCCAAGAAGGAAAGATTTCCCCAGCTACCGTTTAGATCATATCCAGCTATATCTCTCAAGAATAATTTTACTGCTCGGACTCTCTCCTTTTTGAGGAAAATCTGTTATTTGACATCACGTTGCCAATCCTGAATGAATTGTGGTTTATTTTCAACAGCCAATTTCACAGCAGGGTCCCAGCCCTGCAGAGCAAGCAGGGAGCAGCCCGAGCGCGCAATGCGCTGCTTTGGTCGGACTGGTGCTACTTGCAGACAGTTCCGAGGTAGCCCCTGCATGAAAGAGCATTCCTCTCCCCCCACACCAGGACAAATCCCTCCACCCATGCCCATGCTCTTGCGCCCTCTCACCTTTAATCTGAACAGTGGCTGTCCGAGACGAAGATAATCCCTTTATGTTGTGAGCTTCGCAGGAGAAAACTGTGCTTTGATTAATACCTGAAGATTAGCCAAGAAAAAGGAAACACAAACAGCTATGTAATCCCGCTTCAATTCTTCAGCAGAATCGCAATTATGTACAACACCCAGCTCATGCCATACAGGCAGTTGGAGAGCAGAGCAGGGTGCCAATCAAAGGCATGTGGATTTGAATGCAATTAATAATGGCGAAAATGTGCTGGTGTAGAAGAGCTTCCATCGGAGTGCCAGAAAGCGCTAAAAAAGAAGGATGAATCTGGCAGAAGAGCAGATCACAGTGCTTGATTAGTGGATGTCCATTGCTCGTTACTGCATGACTACTCAGCCTCCACTTTGTTTCCTGGTGGTCAGTGCACCCCGTTTTGGTGAGCTCCCTCAATGCAAGGATTGTCCTGCCCCATATATTTATACAATGAGTGCCTGTATAAATAAAATGGGGTTTATACATCCCAGATATCAGGTGCTTTGGTACCTGAGTACCAACCATCTTCTAACTGGACTATGAACCCTGGAGCTTCCAAGTAAAGGCTGCACAGTTCAAGGTCATGCCCCTTGGGTTCATGTCCCCTGCCTTGCATCTGACTTCTGCAAATGCACAAGGGAAGTAAAAATAAAGTGCCGCTGCATCAGCATGGAGACATCTTCTAGGGACTAAAGAAGGCATGGGAAGGCCCTGCTTCCTGCCTCCAGTGAGCATCTGCCATCTCACAGAGCATGATCACAGCATCATACTGATGTGTAGCTGCTCCAAGATTCAAATTGGTATTGGTAATTAATCAGAATAGAGACATATTTGCAAAGCTGCCTGAAGAAGCATGTCCAGCACCTGTCTTCACTCTACCTGATCCTCAGTTGCTTTATGGAACTCTAACTGCATGTTCTGTGGACACGCAGTTTAAGAGGGAAAAATTTTCTCAAAGCAGCGTGGAGGAGACTGCGTAGTGTCTGTCTTTGCCATTTGATTCATCTTTCAAGGGTGTTAGATTGACAGCACTGTGAGAGAGGCGTAGGGAAGAGCGGAGTGCCTGCTGTAAAGCGAGAGCAAAGCGTCGTCCTAGTGAACAGGGAAGCAGCAGGGCAGCTGGCCCAAGGCAAGGCAGCAGAGCGGAGAGCACCTAACATGCCAGGAGCTTCCTAAAGATTGAACCAAGCACAGTCCTGCACAGAATGCACAGAAGATGCAAAACACAGTATATATTAAGATCCCCTTGCTCTCTGGCACTATTTGTCACTGCCAATTTCCATATATAACAATCCTTTTACCAAACCAACTGCTTGCTGACTCTTTCAAACATCTGCCTACTGGTCAGCACTCTATCATTATTTTATTCAAAATCTGATGGTTTCTTTTGCCAATAATGCTCATTTTCTTAACAATGGGCTTTAAAAAAAAGAAAAAATGCTATGGCAACCTGACCACAGTTTTTGCCCTATTACATACATGTCCTACGTTGCAAAGGTTCACCACCCCGAAAAGAATCTCCAAGAACATTACAGAGAAAAATTTCTAGGCACTTCATAATGGAGTTTCAAGTCAAGAAAATTAACTTTGTAATCTTCCTCCTATTTAAATAAAAATTACAAGCACCTCAGCACATTACAGCTGTCCATTCTTCTGAGGTTAAGTATCAGATCCACCAGCACTTTCTACCCTCTGAGGCTGTGTGCAAAAGAAAGAGGCTTGGATTCCTCTGCACCAACAAATAGCCAGACATGTTCCAGTTGAAACCTCAGTACAATGTTATTCTCAATGATCAAGGTCTCCTGCATGCCTGGAGTGGCAAAGAAAGGTGCTGGTGAAAAATAAATGTAATAGCAATTTCCTGCAAGAGTCTTTGTGGGGTTCCCATGTCACTGCCCCACAATAATTGTTCTGTGAGGCACCACAGGATGAGTTGAGTGGAGGGAGACTTTTCTTTATTGTCTTTCCCCTCCTGATTATCAATCTCTTCCGTTTCCATTTCAACTGGCAGATTGTATCATATGGGAGCAATTCTCTTTTCCAGCTTGGAACCAAGTAGAATGGCAACACAAGAGAGGGAGTAGATGATAAAACTATTGCAAATCACAAACCCAGTTTTGATTTACATATAAATTAGGTTCTAAAGGAAGGCTTAATGGGATTGGATGGCTCAAGGGATGGCCAAAGATGTACAGAAGCAAACTCCCCCTGGGTCTAAGTGTATTAACACTGAAGAAGAGGCCCCAGAGATGAATCTGAGTCATAAAACCTTTCCTTTCTTAACTGCTAGTTCAACTTTGGCTTGAGGCTGCTGAGAATAAGTCAGCAGCAGAGAAAAGAAGCATCATGTAGCTGTTGGACAACAAACTAGAATTAAGTTACCTTTAGGAGGTAACTACAAGAATAGGGGCAATTGGGTCCTGGTAGATCCTACATCTGCCTTCTCCAAGGGCAGCCTTGAAGGTAGGCACAATGTACTGGCCTCCAAGATCTTCAGCAGAGACTGTCACAGAAGGCATTCTTACCACTGCACACCTACTGCCTGCTCTGGAGCAAACTCTGGCCTCTGCAGCTATCAACCAGCCCACTTCAGCATCAATACAACAACTCTAGAATTGTCAAACAATCACACAAGGCAGTCTGGTTTAATAAAAAGAACAAGGACGGGGGAAGAGAGAGGAAAGAGGGAAAAGCAGCACATGTTATAGCTGTGCACAGGAGGAGGAAGTGGTGTCTGTTACAAGCACAAACTTTGAGATTCCTAAGCCAAATGCCACCAGCAGAATCATTTAAGAAAACAAAAACACCCTGCAGAGGTGAAGCAACAGAAGACAAACAACCCTGAGTCATCCCTCCAAGAGCAGCTCCACCACAATGCCAGCCCCACCCAGGCTCTGAAGAGCTCTTGCTCTGCAGGCCAGTGCACAACACACTGGGAAGGGATCTCGCTCCTGCAGGTGACCTGGTTTCACATGTGATTGCTATCACTCAGCCTCCAGGTCAAAGCCAGAGACCATTCTCACCCTGCAGGGCCACCCGGTGTCCCTGAAACAAGACTCTCTCCTGCTCTCCCTCTCCAAGCGATCTGCATTGGCAGTAGCCTTACCTGACACATTTAGGATGGAGGGGGAGATGTCTGGAAGCCCCACTCTAGAGTCTCCCATCCACCAGACAATTGTCACTGGCTCAGGGGGACCAACAGCAGCACAGGCCATATGAAATGGGGCATTAGGGGACACGGACACATCCTCAGGTTCCACAGTAAAGTAGGGCACACCTAGAAAAGCAACAGACAAATGACAATAACTTGCTTATTTCTGCTAATACCAGTGCCCAACACTGGACACCCATCTGCCTCTGTGCCTAGTCTGATCCTCTCCAAGCCCTTCACAAAAATATATACACTACATCAGGACACAAGCTAGCTGGACCACTGGAAGTCAGCAAGAGAACAGCAAGAGAGAAAAATGCCTTTGGAAAACCTCACTTTGAATGAGTCCTCTTCAAAACTCCTATAAAGTCGTTTCTAATAGCAGTATCGGCTCAATTTTCAGTTAGAGAAGCTGGGTTTCAGAGAGAGATAACAGCCAGGAATCCTAGCAGTATATGCCACCATTTTAAAAATATACCTAATCTAATGCCAGATAATTCCTGCCATGCATTAAAAATTGAATCTTATAACACTGCTGAACTAGCAGCTGCAACAAACTCACAAACGAGGAAAGAATTCCCCTGGAGAGACAAGCATCATTTACAGTAGTCTCTCCACAGCTTAATTGAATAGAGTGGCCTTCCAGCATGCTCCAAACACCAAGGAGGCAGCTGACTTGGAATTAGGGATCATTTCTAACTGAGCTGAGGGTTACTGATGGATGCTGCTCTCCTGGTAAGTATTTGTTCACTACAGTGGAAAGATTCCTGTTTGGTACAATGGGTCTTAGATCAGAGACAGTCAGAGCAGAACATAGCTGTGACAGCACTGTCTCAGATCATTTCTAAACTGATCAGAGCCAAGCATAACTTGGCACAGCAAGTGATGTGGTTCCTCTCACAGGCAAACACCTGTGGTCTCACTGCTCCACAGCATCACCACAAATTTCACCAGGCACCAGTGGGTGCCGGCCCTGCAAAGCATCAGACATCCGTTCTGGTGACCGTGGAAGAACTGAAGGCCCAAAGCAAAGGAGTGCTGAGCCCCTCTCTACTCAAAACTTACGGTTTTGAACTGCTGATTGTATCTGCTCCAGAACAAAAGATAAGGTATTCTCAGCTGGGAAAAGACTGTTTGGAAAGCACTGATACAGTACCTCAGAGAAACAGAGGAACCAATGATGCTGGGAGTTTGGACCTTTAATTTACAGCCTGTCCTTGGCCACAAAGATGACAGGCTTGAATAGTTCCTCTTTGTAGGGGCAGATCCTGAGCACATCAGAAAGCAGGCAATTAATGTAAGCACCTAAGTACAGATTTAGAAGCCTGATGCTTGATGCTTCCTCTATATCCCAAATGAAAGCGATTTCTTCAAGCCTTCTGATGACCACTCAGACACTATCTGTATCATTTAGTGACAGCTTCTGGGTGCTTTCCTCTCGCCTCTACACATGCTTCTCTGGAATGGCAAGTAAATGAACAAACTAACATAGGTCATCATATTTTTGCTTAGGAAAGGAATACTGATGTCTCTTTGCACAAAGGTCAATGCTCAGGACACGTGTACTCATTACAATTTACTGCTCTTTTTTGCTTACATGTTGTGGGTTTTTTTATTGCCTTCATACATGAACAATAAAAGTGCATAAACTTTATGACGTTTTCCAGCCACTTTGTCCTCCTTTTCTGAGGAAAACACCACTATCTCATTTAGCCATGGGCAGATCCAGCCCCGATGTCCCTTTGAGCAGCCCTTCAGGGGAAGGCTAACCCGTTAGGCAGGTTTTCCCACTTCTGTAGCAACTGTGCAGATGAGACAAGGTCACGGGTAGGACATCACTCTGCATGGCACAGGCAGCCCTGTTGACCCATGCAGCTTAGGCATGGGCATCGTCCCAAGGCGACGCAGACAGTGATGCATTTAGCTGCCCAGGCCCTGCTATGAGAGGGAATAGTGGGCATCCCCATTCACAGCTGCACAGCAAAGGCACACAGCCACAAATAAGCCTGTGTAGGCCCTCTTTCAAGTTGATATCTGTCCTATCGAGCCAATTTTCTTCTACCTCTCAGTGCAGAGAGTATGTTAATTCAAGGGGACATGCGCACACAGGAGTGGTTGGGGATGTGGCTCTATAACTGCAACAGGGCTAGCAGCTGCAAAGAACAGGCAGATAATGACAAAGGTGTAATTCCCAAGGGACAGTTTTGGAAGAAACGTTATCTCAGTTTTTAAGATGGTCACACTCAGCAGTCTTAGATTACTTCTCCAGGTATCAAATACTATCATGTTTTCCGTAGGACCAGACTCTAGTTTCTAAACTGGAACTGGTTTCAAAGTCACTGTGTCAATTTTAAGTTCTGAGGACAGTTTCATCACATCAAACACTTCGGCTATATTACAGACACAAATTCATCAATACAAATTCTGCCTGAAAAAGACTACCCAACTCAAGCAACAGATATTGGACAGCATAGAAATCCATTTTAGCTTGTTTTTTAAAAAAAAATCACCAATAACCTATGTGTATTGTGACATTTTATACTGAAAGGCATCAAAGCCTCCTGAGGACTGCCTGTGTGACCAGTATAAAGATCCTATCCCAGCCAAAGTCAGAGGATGTAACAGTTGTTATTAACAGGGTAAGTTGCTTCCTGACAAAGCTGGGAGGCCCAAGCAAGAAAAAAAAAAAAAAAATGTGGAGATAACAGTGACTGAGAGAGGGATGTGCTTTTGCTTCCCTTAGCATTTTCCTATGCTTACAGCTAATAAACATTTTTAAAACCCACCCCCTTATCACTACTAGTTAGGTGTGAATCTTTTCCATTATTGCCCATTTCACATGATTACATGCTCAGTTCAAATTTAACTGCATTCTCCAATACTTGTTTTTCTTATAAAAATGACTAATTGATTTTTGCAGCTGATGCTTCTTCTGTCAGCTTTGGCCTTCATTCTCAGCACTCCCCCTTATCTAGCTGCAGCTGTTTTGTGCCACTTAGATTTTTTTTTTTGCCTGTAATATCCAGAAGGGCTCCTTTGTTTTTCAGATTGCTTAGCATACTGAGCTAATCAATTACTCTTCCAGCACCCACCATGCAAATGCAGCCACCTCTGGAGTGGACCACAGTAATTGAAATAGAAATAGCAACTCTACTCAACAGGGCACATTCTAAGCTGTGAACAACATTCTCCACTTGGAACTGCACCTGAGATCTCAGGCAGACCAAACTCTGGAATTCGGGAAAACTGCAGGTAAGCACTGCTCTTCCCATGACAACTGTTACAGAACTCTTGCCACACACTCTTCCCTTTAGGAGTACTGATTCTACTAGACCCACCATTTACATCCCAAATACCAGTGCTTACTCCAAATATGCTGCTCCTGCCACCTTCCTCACCAACTATTAAGCCATCCTGCTCGCACTAGTTTCTGAGAGCTTAATAGGATCATGACTCAAGGGAAATAAGAAGCCACCAGTTTACTTTGCCTAGGGCATCTTCAGGGAAACTGTGTAAGAGCTATTCTTCATCAGACAAGGCCGTTTGGAAAAACGGTGCCACATGGAATATTCCTGACTATACTTCTCCTGGAACTCTGAGAACAGGGCTAAAACTACACTTTGTCCTCAAAGACCTGTTTGGCTGATGCACAGAACCAGCCTGTGGCCCTGCTTTGAGAAGGACCTTGAACAAGATGATTCCCATAGGTCCCTTCAATCCTAAATTATTCTGTGCTTCTGAGTATTATTTGGAGACCAAAGCAATGATGGACTGAGGGACTGGGAGGAAAGGCCAGCGTGTGAAAGGATTGCCTACTTACTACCTAGTATGCATAAATAAATCCAGAGAGCTAATAAACTGATACCACCTCTCCTGGAAGCTACTCTCCATTTCTTACTCCTGCTCTGTAGCTAGCTCCCTGCAGCATCACCAATGGTTCATAAGAAGCCTGTCACCAGAGCAATCTGCTCTCACCACTTCCATCTAGAATATATTTGTGGGTCAGTCCTGGAAGGAAATCAGCACTCCTCCTCCTTACCTTCCACTATGAGCCACACTTGCTGTGATTCTTCCTTCTTCCCCCCGTTTTCAACCTGGCACCAGTACTTCCCAGAATCTGTCCGCTCGACGGATTTCAAGCTGAAAAAAGTCAAAAGCCATATCGATATTTTACGTGGATAGAGCACATTTTTTGCCCCAAAGGACCCTCCAAGTGTTAGGCAAACCAGATGCACAGACAACACCCACTGAAACGCAGCCAGCTCTGGGAAGAGGGCAACAGCCAGCACAAAGCATGAAGCAAAACACCGGAGAAAGGAGGCATCTCTCTGGAAATAATTGGAGGGAATCCTTAGTAGAGGAGACAGGCCTTACTCAGAAATATCCAGGCAGACAACCCACAGTTTGTGTCCTCTGAAGATAGGAAGGGGTTGCTCATCTCCTGGATTTGGAACTGCAATTCTAGCTAGTCTTCAAAAATAACTGTTTGGCCTATGTCTGAGCTGGTAGGAAGCTCCAAATCAAAAACCTCTAACAAGTTTTGCTTCAGTTAGCAGCAAGGATTGGTAACAGCCTCACACTGGAATAAATGGGTCAGAGGCGCCTCCCCCTCACTCTGCACTCAGTGTTAGCCTCCCAAGAGCACTTCACACAGCAAAATTCATGGGTCTGAATCACAGTTCACGACTTCAAAGCTACACTGGCCTATTCCAGCACAGGACCTCACTCCACAAGCCCTTCTGTGTCCTCCCTTGCTCAGCAACAACTCCTCTTCCAAGAAGATGTGGCCAAGCAAGCAAAGGCAGCCACGAGGACAGACTAGTATCCAAATTATAGCACTCTCATTCAGGGGAGAAATTCTGCTCTTCCATTCACCCCCTGTAAATCTGCAGAGCTCTACTACCTTTAAAAACACTAAGATCTCCTTCTGTGCAGGTGAATAAGGGCATTTGGGTCCCAAAGGTGCAAGGTCTCAGCTACTAAAGGCACCAGTGGGACACTGTTGATGTACATCTGCTGATTGCCCACCTTGGATATGCAGCCATGCGTCTGCTACCATGCAGGGATCTAGAGCAGACCTGATGCCCACTTTTCTAATGCTAGCAGTCTGTCTTGGGGAAGGAGAAGAAAAGTCTCGGGATGAAAGAGGGAAGACTGCTTGATGAAATGCATAAAACGATCCCACTACAGCCTGATTTCAGAGCTGTACCTTCAGACGGCATCAGCTGTCCTGCCCATCCAGCCGCATGTTCTGAAACACAGTGATCGTAGGAGAAAGTCACACAGTAGGTGATAGAAATGATCGTTTTACGAGGAGAAGGGAAAAGGAGAAAAATACAGACACAAATAGACTGAGCGTCCCAGCTCAGCCCAGGTGCTGCAGAAAAATTAGATGTGAAAAAGGAGATCAGACTAGGAGACTTGAAGCAGCAATGAAATTTAAATAGCAGAATAAAGGGGAGGTAAGTGGTAGTTTCAAGATGAACGGCTTCCTCTAAAACATTACCAAATAGGAAAAGGCTGGGCCTAATAAAGTTATCAGTGTTTTATGGAAGTCAGCTTTAACACGAAAACTTTTGGTTCCTGGACTCCAAGCTATGCTAATCCGAGGCCTAAGAGGGATGAAGCCCGAGTTCACAAATGGCTGATTCTCAGTCAGTCAGCAGTTCTGCACCCCGACACTGGTGGCTTATTTACTTGTACAAACTTTTGTACAGAAGGGGCCAGAGTGGAACCTGAGGTCTTGTTCAGCTCAGGCCTTCAGAACTGACACCCACTTTTGCTGCAATAAAGGCTTACAGAGGCTCTGCAGAATTAAGCTTTTGAGCCTGTGGGCAGGGCAAGTCTGATAGCTTGGGGAGTGTATATACAAGGAAAGTTTCTCACAAAAATGCTCAGGATTGGTTCAGGTGACAAACACTCCTCCTTGAGGAAAAAAAGAGGATATAGCCTTGGGAGCCTCATTTCAATTAACAAGTCTCACTCCTTAGTCAGAGAGAAAGCACAAGAGAGGCAGAGTAAGAGAAGTGAATGAGTATGAAAAGAAAAAAAGAAATATTTATATAAGCCAGACCCTAGTCTTCCTGCTGCATGGCAGAACAAGATGAACAAGGAAAGAACATCCTTTTACCTTGAAGTCACGTCTCAAGCATCAAGAGCGTTAGCAAAGCATCTGACACTGCCGTAGTCAGGAAATCAATAAGGCTCTAGAGCATAAAGTCTCAGCCCAACATAGCTTCAGTTCTGCTCTCAGTTACGTCCTTGTAGCACTCTGAAACACAGACCCTAAGGACCCTGCCCCGCTGAGGTCACTGCACTTGTACAGATATAGCTGAGAGCAGAACACTGAGCAAGAGTTTCTGTGATATTCCTCCTTCTCTGCAACTGCTGTACCTGAGGAATCCGATCCAGTGCTCTTCATCTACTGGAATGTACACCTGGTCTACGCTTTGCACCACTGCTCCGTCCTTGATCCACAACATCTCGGGATCTTCCATTCCCTCGAGGCTGCAATTTAGTTTCACGGGTTGACCCTGGGACACCTTTAATTTGATTGGAGATCCTGTAAATTTCATACCTAAAAAAAAAATACTACTCCGCCCCACCCCCAGAAGAAGGGGGGTTGGAGTACAGCAAATTACTCCAGGTTGATGGTGTAGAATCACATACCCTACCAGCACACACAGCACAGGGGTCTACTAGTTTCATCATTGCTCTGTGTTTGCTACACAATAATCAAAAGTAAGCCCAGAAATTGCAATTGCCAGGGAAAGGTGAAGGCTCTGCCCATACCCCTGGGACTCTCTTCAACTGAGCACTCACTCACATGGCAGCAGGGTGAGCTTCAGAAAGCAGTGCCCTGGCACAGCCCGACAGAGATACTGGGATCCAGCAGCGCTACCTGTGTGCTCTCCATGCAGTCCCACACCTCCCACTCCTCCAGCTTCAGTTGGGTGTTCCTGCACTGCTAAGAAACGATCATGCTGGCCCTGGCATGCACATTGGCAAAAAGCTGGGATACAGGGATCAGTTATGCCATATTACGCAGTGTTCCCTGTTCCTCTGCATAACAGAAAGCTCCTCTGCAACTTTCGAGAACCCACGAAAGCAAAGCCTGTTTCACAGCACGCCCCACAGGAGCAAACTTGTTTACAGAAGGCATATTTGTGTCGTGTGTCGTGGACGTGGGCATGGGCTCGAGCTGGCCTCCCTGACCCCGAACGCAGCCAGGAGGCCACACTCTGCTCTGAATTGCGTAGCTGCGACTCGGCAGCAGCATGTCTGGAGTCAGGGGAGCTGTGCAGATTTACATTACATCCTGCATCATTTACACTGACACAGGAGCAATCAGAATTCGGCCCAGCGCGTTGTTGCATGTGTGGGTGGACCGGGAGTGTTTCCCTCGAGCAAATGGGAATATATGGAATGCATTAGCATGAGAAAACACGGAAGCCAACTGCGTAAGTACATTTAAGAAAGATGGGCACATAAAGGAAGAGCCAGAGGATCAAAGGAGACCGTGGGAAAGCAGGAAGGGAAAATAAATATAAAACTAGTTTTGTTAAAAGAGAGTGGCCATTTCCTATGCAGTGGCACAGGACTGACAGACCAGAGCAGGTCTAGTCTGGTTCAGTAATATGCTCTGGCAGTGGCCTCCACGTCCCTTATGGAAGGGCAATTAAAAAAAAAAAAAAAAAAGAGGAATTCCATCACCCCACTGCTTTCGGGCAACCATCTATCACAGTACATCGCAACGTAAAGCAGCTCAGCAGCTGGTCAGCTATCCCACAGGATGCCTTGCTAGCCTGCAAAACCAGATGGAAAAGCGCCACTGGTGAAATCCAGAGCACAGTGAAGCAAGCGGCCCTGTCCCTCTCAAACTTTGTCACAGCCTGAACTGTGACAGAATCCAGAGAGGCTCCGCTGCGCCACTTCCCCTTCTCCCGCAGCCGCTGCGTCCGTGTCCCGCGGGCTCCGGCGGCAGCCGAGCGCGTTTGTGGCTCCGCTGTGACATGGTAGAAGGGAGAGGCAGCGCTGGGAGAGCGGCCAGGCACCGTGTGCAACGCAGCGAGCGCAGCGCTCGTTCCGGCTCTAAGGAGCTCCCCCAGCCTGCGAATGGAGGGTTCCCAACACTCCGTCTTCCACCCTTCTATCTGTTGCTATCATCTCAGCAAGCTCACTGAAAGCATGGAAAAACTGGTAAGATGATCGTTTTAGTTTAGCTGCTGCAGCTCTCTTGCAGGGTTAGGGATTTAATCACCTTGGGTGAGGATGACCTAACCTTGCATTACTTAACTCCTCTGTAACACAAATTACACGTTCCAGTGCGTGCCAGAAAGCAGCCTCCCTTTCCCTGCTCACGATATTGGAAGAAAACATGAAAGCTTTATAGCAGCTCTCCATATCCCAGAAAACTAACACAGCCAGGTTGTTAAATGAGTATACAAATTGACAGACACTTTAATTACAGGTGCCTTAATGGAACAGTAAACTGCTTTGCTTTTCTTATACTGTCCTGCTGAAAGAGTTAATCACAAACTAAACAATGAAGTGTCTTCAGAGACTCCTCATGGCTCCAGTCCCCATAAAAATTAATGGCAGAGGAAATAAAAATAGAGTAAAAATGTACAGCCTAGGTCGTAATTCTCTACATTGCCTAAGTAAAATCCTCCATCACAATCAGCTGAAAAGAAATACTAATGAGGAATCCTTAATAGATTTCACAGGCTTTTAAACAAAATTTTTTAGTCTTAGTTGAAGCATCTTTTCCTACAGGTACCAGGCAGGAGCAGATAGGGCATCAGTGGGGATTTTAATTTCCACTTTTCCCTCCTTAGACTCTGGCACTCCTCATTTCTCATCTGATAAGCAGCACTAGCAGCAATCTCACCCAGATGGGCTCCCCCAAGCCTACCTGCAACAGCAGCAGGAGCTGAAATGTATGATTAACTACAAGAAAATAAAGTCACGTTAAATTCCTTATCAACCAGTTGTCAGACAGAACTGACAGTACTTGAACACACTGGTTGTCAAAATATGCAGCACATTAAAAAATAGAAAAGAGAGAGAGAGAGAGAGAGAGAGAGAGAGAAAGGCATCTCTGAATATGTCGACTGCAAGACCGGGAGGAGGGCGTTTTTGAAGAAAGTTATTTCGGGAGCGGGGGGAGGACGCCACCCGCGCCCGCCGCGGCAA
>JAWLRI010000563.1:4234482-4258345 GCA_034781795.1 Crypturellus tataupa
CGTGCCCCCTCACAAACTGAATCTCTCACTTTGAATAAGTCTCCAGTTCTGCCCTCAAACTCTTTCTCCTTTTCCAGAGTCCCTATTACCTGCAGTTTTGCTTGTTTTCCACCTGACCTTGGATTTAGATATAGTCAACTAACATATAGCTCATGCCCACCGTGAAATTTATTAATGGTCTGCATACCTTGAAAAAGCTGTGTCACTGCAGCTTTGATCAACACCACACTTTTACAAACCTGAATATACTTTTGAAATATGAGTTGATGCTAGCATATGTCATTGGAGATTAACAATATTTACGTTTATTTAAATCAGTCAGTTTATTATGTGAATATTTACAGGAGTATAAACAATAATGTGACTGGTGGTCAGGATCATACTACTACTATGCACACATACAAACATTCATCATCACTTCCCACTTTTTAAATCTGTGAATATCAGTGTTTCTTGAAATGTAGCAGAAAGAAATGGTTATGCTGAAATGTAAATCACAAACCACTTGATTTGTTATATGTTATCCTCTGTTTATAAAAGTGTCAATCAAGTAGATGACTGAACATACTGCATACCCACATAGCTTGTAGGTCTGATAACACACATTTAATAACAGCTTGTGAATCATCCATGCATCAACATTGTTTTCATATGCTAAAAATAATTTTGTCAAAATCAGATCATTACTTTAACAAATAGGGAAAGTACTCAAAATGACACTATGAAGCATTCACAAAAAGTAATTTTACTAATTCCATGCTAATGTGATAACTGAGATTAGGCTGAATCAATCTACTTTTGCAAGTTAATATGCTATTTAATTCATCCCCCTGTGAGGTAGAGGTCAGGGCTGGGAGAACAGCAAACTCGCCTGCTTTTTAGGCTAATCACACAGAATCACAGAATGGTTGAGGCTGGAAGGCACCTCTAGAGATCATCTAGTCCAATCCCCTGCTCCAGTAGGGACACCCAGAGCACATGGCACAGGGTGGCATCCAGGCGGGTTTGGAAGATCTCCCGAGAAGGAGACTCCAGAACGAGCCCCTCTGGGCAGCCTGTGCCAGGGCTCTGTCACCCTCACAGGGAAGAAGTTCTTCCTCACATGGAGGTGGAACTTCCTGTGTTTCAATCTGTACCCATTACCCCTTGTTCTGTCACTGGCCACCCCAGGGAAGAGTTTGGCCCCATCCCTACATTCACCCCTCAGGTACTTGTACACATTGATCAGATCTGCTCTCATATGTTCATGTGCTTCATCTGCTTTGCAGTCATTTCTAATTATTGACATCCTCCAGGACAAGAGTGGCCTGTCCACAGCAGGCACCCCCCCGCGCCTATGTTGTAGACCAGGAGACATGACCCAGCAGTTCAGCAGAAACTGCTGGCTCACACCCTCTGCTCCACTGCTGAAACAGTCTGTCTGAAATGGGATAGAAATTCCCTTGTTTTATACGTTATTTTCCATAGAGCTGCCTCATTTTCACTCGAGTTTGAAAACCATGTCCTCTCCCTTCTCTCATGCAGGATGTGCAGAGCAGCACTCTTCCCTCATCATGGGAGGACAGATCTGTCCTCCTGCATTAGCAAGCTAAGTCATGGCAAGAGGGACAATGAAGCAGCATTCAGGAGTCACAGGAGTTGCTCTGTTCTGTTGTGCTCTGTGGGAACCCCAGATGGCTGCTCGGATGCCTTCTGAACTGGTAATCTGTTGAAATCAGAAAATTCAATCCCAGGCAAGGGTGGGAATTGCTCCCAGTTTTCCAGTTACTGCCATCAGAAACTTCAAGGGCCAGCAGGGAGCCCAGAGGCAATCTTATGCGTGTGGGGGCTTTTACAGCTATGAAATGGATTCTCAAGTATATGTCCCAAAGCCAAGTGAAATCAGAGGGAAGGAGGGGGCAGATATCCTCCGGCTCTTCAAACCCTGCCAAGGACCCTGTGCCAGCTGCAAGACACCACAGTGGCTTTTGCAGACAATCACATTGCTAGAGCTTGTTCACGCCAGCTAACAACGTTGTTTTAGTACAGCTGCTTCTGTGGCCCCACATCTAACACAGTCTTCAAATGCATGTGACCAGCCTGACCATGCCAAACGGTCAATACATCTTGGTATTTCAAGTCACAGGTGACTGCAGCAGGTACATGAGAAGGCTTGAAATACATTTTCCCTGTGTCTGGGGTAAGCACACCGAGGTGTGCTGCGCATCTGAGAACTATCTTAGCATCTGAATTCTGCTCTTTTTAATTTATATATTTTTCTACCATGTCATCCTTTCTCCTTTCTTGTTTTTCTTCCCTACCACCTCCTTCCATAACAAACTGTGTTGAAATATTCCAGTCTGTTACTTGAAGTTGCAGCCTCCTCCAGCTCTGAAATCTTCCATATGTGCTGGTTTTAACTTTCTCTGTGAGTATAAAGATAGGGAACCATATTACAGACTTGCACTTACTCCATTTTAAGAATAAAAGTAAATTAGAGATGAGTCTGAGCTTTGAACTCATATCTGATTATTTCCTCATTCCCAGCATCTCTCAGCTCTTTCTGGGAGTGGTAGGAGGCACAGGATGGAAACAGGGACTTGGTAATTGGAGAGTGGATCTAAGTTTAGTCTTTTTCTCAGTTTGACTTTTATCCAGTTTATGATTTTGTCCCCCGTCTAGCTATAAACATTACCCCAAGCACAAACATGGCACCTCCGCATGTCTGGGAAGGTTATTCTTTTTTTAAAGGTGATAAACTAGAACATCATATGTGCTATTTATCTTCTGCAATAAATGCCAAGCTGTCAGAGTGAAAATGTCACATAAATCCTGCATCAAGTATTTCCACTTAAAAAGTTCAACTCAGAAAAGTTTAGACAACCTTCCTGATGATGCAGTCATTTGCAGCAGGTCATCCAGGTATTGCCAGTGCTAAGGAATGTTTCTGTTTCTGGAGCTGGAATAAATACAGTACATCAAAACAGTCATCAAACCAAAACAAAATATATTTAACATGGTGCAACAGTCAATGCCATAAGAAATCACCATATAAGTATACACAGTTATATATATATATAATCTACACATACTGATAAGACTTTACAAATCTCATATTACATGTAGATACACACAAAACTGACTCGTGAGGAAGCATTTGTTGCCAGCCCCTCTGGGGACGAGGTTTCTTATAGACTTGCTGTAGGGAGTTATATAACACTTTGTTTGGAAAATTACTGTATTGCAACTGCATTGCGTTCTCCTACGAGCGCTGCTGGATAACCATCCCTGCCAGCCATGCAATGGAGCTGCGCAGGGCTTGCTCACCCATGACTACCCCTGGCTGGATGCAGGTCTGGCAGGCTGCGAGGTCCCTAGCACATCCCAAGCATGGCCATAAGCTCCTGGCTTGGTCCATGGCACCCAGAATAGGGAATATTCCGGCTATGCCACATTGCAGAGCTGAGGCAGGGGCCTGGGAGAACCCAGAGCGCTTGCCTTGCCAGCAAACACCACGTCTGCTCTGCCAGCACCAGGTTATCTAATAGTTTACTGGAGGCTCTGCACCTCCCTCAAGGGAGGCCCTGCAGGGGCAGCATTTGGGCCGCCCCTGACTGTGCCCGCTGTCGTCCTGGCCCCAGACTCAAATGGGATGGCAGCAGCGGGCTCCATGCCAAAACTGCTCCCTGGGACACAAGGAAGTGCAAGGTGAAGTAGAGCACCCCTGGGATTGCTCCCACATACGCTCTGGGTGCAAGAACTTCCTGGCAACTCCAGACCATCTGTGGGTATGTTATGGAGGTTAATACCATATTTACCCCCTTTCCCCTGCTTTTCTCCTCTCTTCCAGTTCCTTCAGCTCTGAACAAGTAGTAGGATTAAATAACCACAAATCAGGCCCATGGTCCTAAAAATAATGGTGCTAACAGGGCACTGATCTACATTGTGGCTCCCAACAATTGCTAACACTGGTGAACCAGAATGAGGCTAACTATAGCTGGAAAGGCTGCAGACTGTCTCCACTGTAGGACAGGCATGCAAGGTTAGAGAAGGGCACGATTTTTGCTTTATCAGTGCATTTTTTTACTCTGGAGTGAGAACTTCCCAGGGCAAGGGACATTTCCTGTGCTTGTGCCAGTGGCCAGTGAAATTTGTGCTGCAGATACTGTTTTTGTCTGTTTTTTTGCCAAGGGAAGCCAATTAGGCTCTGAAAAAATGCCCTCACTGTCAGGAGGAAAAAAAAAAAGGTATTAAGATGAATTGGATGAATTGGAAAGCAGAAGTAAGGAGAAGAGAGACAAAAAGAAAAAGAAAAAAAAGGAAAGATGAAGATGAGGAGTAGAAGAGAGAGCAGAAAGTGAAAAGAAATGAAATAATAAATGAGAAGATGAATAAAATATTTGTGAAGAGAAAAAAATATAAGAAGCCAAGTTTGGGCTTTACAGCAGTTGACTCAGATCCTGCAGATATGAATTATCCTGCTGACTCAACCGTAACAGGCTGTGTGTCTGTTAGTGTTTCACTTGCCCTTGCTATATCTAACTTTCTTACCTTGCGGGGCATCCAAGAGAGCAAAAGCACTGCAAAGCAAAGGCTTTAAAAATTCTCCAGTGGAAACAGCTGTGAGATATTCTGAGTAAACAATAAGAAAAAGGTTGAGAGCAGGATGGGGAAAGAGCCAGGGAAGAGAGAGTGAGAAGCAAAATAATAAAAGGAAGAGAGAAGAGAATGAATCAGAGATCACCTGAAGGAGGCAGAGAAGCTTTTGGAAATGAAGTTAGCTATTTGTTGGAGTGAATATATGCTCTTGCAATGGCAGGGAGAACTGAGATCAGGAACTTGTCCTGGAGAACCCACTGTGGGGTCCGAAGCTTATGCCTCCTTGCCAGTGACATCTCTGCAAACATGGTGGATCTGTCCCAGGACACAGGAGCCAGGAGGCCGCAGTGACACATCACAGTGACGTTTCCAGGCAGGAGGAGCGCCTGATGTAGAAATGCCTTCTGTCGTGCGTCTCGGGCCTGTGCACGATGAGCACAGGGAAGAAGCGGGCGTCATGGTAGGTCGGAGGGTTTTCGTTGACAGCCAGCTGGCTAGAGTAGGAGCAGCACTGTTCGTCGTGGCAGCCCCGCTCAGCAATGCTGCTGCTGCGGCTTCTCCAGAGGCCTGTCCTGTGGGAGCCGTGGATGCGGCAGAGGGAGAAGCGGCTCGTGTTGAGGGAGAGGCGGGAGTTGCCGCTGCAGCTGTGGAAAGCGTGGCGTGAGAAGATGGACGAGGTGCTGGAGGCGCGGTTGCAGCGCTCGCAGCCGTGGGCCGCCTCGCTGTACTGACACACCGTGTAGCTGTTGTACACCGGGGAGTCCGTCAGGTCCATGAGCATGGCCTCCGAGTAGCTGGGGATCAGCTGCCGGTTGGTGCAGATGTGCCACTCCAGCTCCGTGCTGTCCTGAGTGCTGTCCCTGGGCATGCGGTACCTGTACAAAGGCTCCTCCGTCGCAGCCGGTGCCGTGTACTCCAGGCCCAGCAGTTTCTCCACGTGGTAGTGAACATAAGCAGTCCGATACTCTATGAGCACCCTAAGTGGCCATGAGATCATCAAGATAGCTGCTACCCAGAAGGCATAGTGAGACACGTACCATGGGAGGTGATCTGGATCCCCATAGGCCATCATCAGTTCCTTAAAGTCCACATTTTTGAGCTGCATGCCTTCCCTCACTTCCATGTAGTCATCCAGCCCCTCAATCTCTGTGAAAAAGTGAGCCCTCTGGGTCAAATAAGAGTTCTCAGACTCAGTGTTGGCAAAGCTGAAGCATTTTGTGAACCTCAGCTTAGTGGCTGTGTAGCTCTCCAGGCCCAGGAGCTCTTTGGAGATGTCCTTGTATCCACAGTGAGAATAGTCAAATTCAGCTTCAGCCACATGGGTGTTGACCCTTTCATGGTAGACTTGTGTGGTGGTGTAGGCATCACCGTTGCGGTACCGAGTCACCTGCCGGGTACGCCGAACAAAATGGTAGCTGATGGCCTTCCACCAGATGCACGGAGTGGCTTGCTGCATGCGGTTGATGCATTCGTAGACACTGTCCACATCAGCCTTGTACTGCAGCTCTCTCTTGACATGGCAGTGCCAGCACTCCACCAGGTATACCACGTACAGCATGGAGAGGAAGGCCAAAGGGATGTAGACGTAGCCATCTGAGCATGGGCTGTCATGGTAGATCATAGATTTGCCCTTGAAGGAGCTATCAAAGCTGAGCTTGGTGACCCGAGCCAGCTGACACCAGGCTACGGCTCCCAGACAACCATACATGAGGATGGAGAGCAGGAGGCATTTCCAGTGGGACTCTCTGCACATGCAGGCGCTCAGGGACTGCTTCACAGGGCGTTGCTTTGAATCACACCACCAGGGAAGGAGGGGAGACAGAAAGAGAAGCGGGGAGAGAAGAACCTGTCAGTCACACTGCTTTACATAACACACATAACAACTTTTGCTTTTGAGGCTCTGTCTGGTTCTGCTCCCAACTGCCTGAGGATGAGGACACCACCCTATTTAATATAAATATGAATGTATACAGCCTTCCCAGAAACACCATGCCCTGAACAGAGATCTCAAGATGAAACTCTATCGTGGTTTTCCTCCTCGCTTCACCGAGAGAAGTTGTTTGAGTGGGAGGGACCTGCTGTGGCTTATTGCCCTGTGTGCCCTTGCTCCCGTTCTGCTGGTGCTGTGACACTGAGGTCCCTGTCCTCAGACATACCAAGTGATGGATGCCACTCTCCTGGTGGCCATCAGGAAAATTACTAGATTCAAGAACATTTATTTTAAAATTTTGCAGGATTACAGTACAGTGCATCATAATTCCTGCCTGACCAGAAAAATAGTTCCTTTCTAAAATACCTAAAAACTGCTGAAGCTAAGGGTATATATGTGAATATTTAAAATGTAGCACACTCCATTTCAAGTCCCAAAAGTCAAGCTGAGCATCAGAGAGGGAGTTTGTACTCCTGCCCTCCCCTTGCTTTCCCTGAGATGCTGTGACTGCAGCCCGTATCCCCGTGATGTTGCAATGAATCAGCTGCGTCGTCATGCTATGCTGGGCTTTCATAAAAAAAAAAAAGGCCAAATCAAGCCAAGCAGCTGGCAGAAACAGAGCTGTCCCTCTGCAAAGAGCAGCAGCAGCGTGACTGACATCCTGGTATGTGATCAAGACCCCCAGCCCACCTGGCAGATACTGCTGCAGGCCGTCTGCCTCCAGCTTGTCCCTGCCAGCCTTCGCCGCCTCCTTACGCTGAGAAAATAACAGTGAGGGAGCAGATACACACTGATACTCCAACATTATCCCTCTGCTGAGCCCTGTTCCGTGCGAAAATAGAAGCACAGTGTTACTCCTTCTCCCAAGGGGCCTCCTCTAACATGCCAAACTGCTCTGTAGATGCCAACAGAGACTAGGTTTGGAAAATGTTTCGTCTTTCCAAGCTTAAATTCTCCCCCTTTATATCTTATCTCAGACCCACAATGCATGATTCAGTAAGTAAATGCAAGCCAGCCAGGATTTTAAGGACTATCATCTTATGACCGGGAAATAATAGCCCAGTGCCACATAAGGAAGAGTTTTCTATTTTCCAATGAGGTGGAAGCACTGGTTTCTAACCTCGTAGGGCTGCAAGATCGGAATTTAATATCACTTTTTTTTTTCTTGTTTCCCCTTTTTTTTCTTTCTTTCTTTCTTTTTTTTTTTTTTTTTTTTTTTCTGGGACAGAGAGCTACAGATACCTTTAAGTAGCTGTAGAGTTTCCTCGGGTTCTCTGTGAGCACTGCCAAAACACATTTCATGTGGTTAGATTTTGAACTCATAGCTTCAAATCTGATAATGTAAATGCAGAATAATTTTACTGATTTTAGGGAACTGCACTGGTATTTATCTACAGTAACTAAGGCAGGATCTGGCTCTTGATGCTTCCAGAAATGTAAATAACTTACATTCTTATCTCAAACATTTTGAATATATTTATTCTTTATTTAGAATAAAGAATAATTATACTGGGCTGTTTACTAAGGCCATTCACACTAATAGTGGCAAATGGGTACAGACAAGCTAAACAGGTTTTAAAGGGCATATTATACACCTCTTCTGAAGGCAAGAGACCTGAGTATGGGGTAGGAACAAGGCTGCTTTCCATAATCTTTTCCAGGAAACCTTGAGGAAAGCAATAATTTGGCTTCAGCCAGCCCCCAAATCAGCTCAGCAGTAACCTCAGGACTTTTGCGGGTGTATTCCTAAACCAACTTACAGTCGTGAAGTGTTTCACCTTGGCAATACTGTCAACCCCTGCCACTGTCCACGTGCTGTTACTGCTGCAGCAAGCTGCCGCCCCAGGCACACAGTGCCCCAGGCTGATGGCCCCGGGCTCTCCTGACTCGGGAGCAGCACTAGGAATACCTGCCTTTTAGGTTTTGTCTGGTCTTTGTATTTAGCCAGAGCTTTTCTGTGCTGCAGCGATGCGAAAATATACACTATAGTGAAGGGCTGTAAATATGCACTTCCTCTCCCCTGCCGCCAAAGGTTTTTTTTTTTTTTTCCTCTCTTGTGAAGAAAACTCTACAACTTGAAACCAATTATGTGGACTTGTGCAGGAAAAGCAGCTGGGCAATACTCTACAAGAGAATTTAAGTCCAGTCAGCAGGTTGGCATAGCTACTGCTCATGTAAAACCGGCCATGGTTAATACCCTAAAGAATCACAACAAGCCCAGCTAAAGCGGTCTGACCAAACCGCTTTCAGTGTAGGGCTGAAACTGCTCCGGGGGCCTCAGCTTTCTCCTTGATGTGTTCAAGGTGTTCTCGGCTGGTGCAGAGCAGCATGTGAGGCTGCCCCGTGTTTGCTAAGGCAATATTTGCCAACTGCATTGCAGCCCCCGCCTGTCTGGTCCCTTGCTGGCCCTTGGTGGAGGAACCACTTCTCTGCTCTCTGCAGCTGTAGCCTGCCCAAGGGCTGGTTCAACCCACCCAGGGTTATCACGAGCTGAACCAAAGCCTTCAAGCTGGCAAACGCCTCCCGATGTGCTTTGTGCAGTGAAATGCCACCTCCCCTCTGGGGGAAGATGTGGCTCCAGTCTCGCCGCCCCGCAAGCAGGGCCGGCCTGCACCGGTAGCAGCCCCGAGCCTCGCGAGCCTGTGTGTGACATTTCTGTGCGCGTCCCCCGGCACGCAGCGCACAGTGCAGGACAGGCTCCCTCCTCCCGAGCCAGGTGATTCCCTGGGCTTGTCTCACCGCAGCCTGTGTAAGAACGCAGCTCTTCCTCCTGGCGTCACTGAAGACGTGCAGCCATAGTGCCCACATCAGACCACCCCCAGGTCTATTCATCCCTCGCCCTATTCACGCTGACATCCATCTCAGCAGGGTCTTCATGTTTAAAACCCTTTGGAAAAAAGTTGATTCCTTCTGTCTCTTCTGACCTACCTCTTTTCCTCCTCCTTTGGTTGCTACTAGATCTCACTCTCTGCAGGATCTCAGTTATATAAGGGTCCCTTTTCTAGCGCCTACCCCCTTAGCTCTTGCCTCAAATTCATGCACCCTATATCCCTTTATTTTTCTTTCCTTCTGCAGAAAGAATCACCTAAAACAGCTACACTGTTAGAAACATAGCAAAGCATTTTGAAAGACACAAGATATAACAAATAATTATAATAAAAGCATTACAAATAATTTTGAAAAAAAGCACTGCACACTCATGAAATCTAATAAGGAAATATAACTTTTAATCTTTGTCTGCATAACAAATTCATTAATATGTTAAAACAGTGGCTCTTAGGCTTTATTAATTAACATACCACCATGATGCTTGTGGTACCCTGTGGAATTTTCTCCTTTCCGTGCATAATATTTCAGATCGAAACAGGGTCAGCTTGTATTTCTGGATGAATACAATAAATGCTTACGGAAACTAGTAATTTCCATGATAAGTTATGCTCATCAGAGAACAAGAACTGTGTTCAGTGAGGAACTTTGTGGGTTCTGTGTTGTTTTGATGTGGAACAAAACCATAACCTCTGGAAAATTTTAATACAGACACATAATTGAAGAAAGCCAAGTCAGAGCGCCAGACGGAAAGTCCGTGCCAAACAGAAACTGTCCCATAATAGGCAAAAGCAAATTCATTAGATGTTTTGCCTGAGCACTACGACTAGCAGATGTGGGTCTCCAACCCAAAGCAAGCGAGGTGTCCTTCTGCTCCTGCTCTTTAGGGTTTGGCTGTGAGCAGAGAGCCCACTGTGGACCTGAGAAATTTAAATGAGACTGCATCATATCTGCAGTGGCTTTAGCAAATCAAATGTGTCATCCAAAAGCTACCACCTAGCTCTAATGAGAGTATCAATTGTAAAAATCTCTAGTTATTGGACAGCGTGCTCTGAGGAAACACAGCCAAACATCATTCCTACCGTCCATGAATTTCAAGGCTGGTTAAAAATACCTGTTGCAAATGACGTCTCACTACACTTCTGGCATGCTGCCCAGTGGCATTCGGAGGCTTGACTTCTTGCCTCTTTAATTGAATTTGAATTTCCTCCTAATTTTTACCCAAATTATCAGTAAACAAAACTTTATGTGACAACTGAAAGACTCAGCGCATTTGCGATGGGGTTTTTTTGCAATGTCATTCCCAAAAGCATGGGGCTCAGGATCAGTCAGCCACCTCCATACCCTCTCCTAGTCTGCTTGTTGTCTGGTGTCTGGTGTTGTCTGGTGGTGTTTTCTAAGACATGAAATGATAGATGCTACTTAATTTGTTGCCACAGTTGCTGGGAAGTAGTCTGGAAAGCCCTTACTGCAGTCGGAGAACTGGAATTTCAACTGACACCTGTAGCAGACAGGAGTTTCCAGGCTGACAACATGCAGATTTTTATTCTTTGAAAACATTTGGTGCAAAACCTTGTTTGCAAATGACAAAGCACCCAAGCTGTGATGGAAAGGGCAGTTGCCTTCAAAGTCACCCTAGGCTGGCAGATGTCCAAGCTGAAAAGCAGGTACGCAGCAAGCGGCGAAGAGCTGCTTCTCACAGGCACATCCACCCTTGGCCCCGTTCTGGGCGCTGGCTGCAGCAACAGTAATTAAAGCAATTAAAAAGTACCTACTGTAGCAGCTGCATGGAGTAAGGCTTGGGCTGTCACTCTGGCATAGGGTAAACGGGTGCAAAGAGAGTGGAGGGGCAGAGCACACCGGCCCCGCTTTCTCCCTCCTGGAAGAAGGGTGCTCCTGTGGGCACAGTAAGGTGCTGCTGGCTGTGTATTCAGTGCTCTCACTCATCGCCATGACCCATCAGCGTTAACATAGAGTCAGGTCAGTCGTAGCTGGTTGTAAACCTCCTAAGGGAACTGGCAAGCAACTGCACTGAGTGTGGCCAAAAATCTAAAATCCTAACCCCAAACCCTGATTTCTCCTTAAAAGGCACATTTGAAATGTAAGATTGGAGTTAGAGAATGAGAACAAACCAGAATATGTGTCTCCAAGTCCCTTCCTCCTGGTGGATATGCAAGAACTAATGAATTTCCTTAGTGCTCAGGCCTGGGCTGGCCAGACATCCTCATTTTCTGCAGCAAATGGGGCAGTGAGTGGCAGAAAGGAAGAGCCACGCTCTGGGAAGCCCCGACTAATTTTACAAGTTCACATTTTTGGGTGCCTTCCTTGAACCTTTAGCTCTTCAGTTTTACATAACTCACTGCTTTTGTTGGCTTCTGGATGTGAGGACTGCGAGTAGGACTCGCCCACTAGTCATCCGCTGTTCCTACATGATTAGCCAGGATCTTTATGATAGAATATAATATAACCAGCTAAATGGTTTTACATAGGCATAGTCATAGGAATCTCTCCTATTGACTTTGCAAGGCTATCTGGGGTCAGGAAGGTTGATCTATTACAACACAAACTACTTTTAGATCTTCAGAGCAGGAGAGACTCTAAGCTCTTTCCCCTTTACACCCTATACCTCACAGGCAAGGCATTTTCACTATACTGTCCTACGTACAGCTCAGTAAAAAGTGCCTAGTAAAAGCTCATCTTCCAGAAAGATGTGCTGCTTTTCTAGTAGATAAAAGGAAGCGAAGAACCTGCCCATCCCCCTTGGAATTTGTTCTGATGATGAAATTTTATCAGCATTGTAATTTTCACTCACTTTATTCCCATTCATGACAATGTGGATGTCCTTTCTTTATCTGTAGAAAGACTGTGCCCATACTACTGCTTTCTTTCTCTGAAGGTACTTCTCCGTGCTAAGGAGGACACTTCTCCAATTTCTTTTTGACAAATTAAAAGAGTCAAGGTCTGAAAAGTCTTCACTGCAGAGCTCTTATTCAACTCTCAAATGGTTGCTCTGTACTCTGTACTCTTTCCAGCACCTTGAGCTCCTCCCTTAACGTGTACCTTGGAAACAGATACAGGACTTCCTTAGTTCACTGGCATCAAACCAGAAAGATTTGATGACCTCCCCATTCTCTCTCTCTCTCTCTTTTTTTTTTTTTTTTTTTTGTATTTCCAAGAGTTGCATCAGCAGATTTTGGCTGAGCTCCTATGCAGAAGTTATTGTTAAACCATTCATCCTCTTTGCTCCTAGGTATTTTTTGAGTCACCATTCCTGAGAACAGCTACATGGTTGGCAGCACTCTCCAACTCTGACGTATATAACTTCAGATTTGGCTTTGGGCTGAGTAAAGGTATTACCAAACGAAGCAAATCCTTCTGTATGACCTCACTGTCATCATTACATACCAGCCTGATAAAGTTCGTGCTAGCTGTAAATGTTATCAACCATGACTTTTTACTTAATTCCAGTGGATATTGACAAGTCTAGCAATAATTCCTGCAGAACTTCGCCAACATAATGGCTAAGTAGTCCATTAACTTACACAGTACAAATGTCTTCATAAAACTAAGTGTCAGTCATAAAGTGAGTGTCAATCAGTCCCAAGGCTGGGAGTCTTGCATGGACACTGCTCTGCTCCTCACGCTTTCACTGCTCACTTCCAAGCGCTACCACCGGACACAGATCCAGATACAATACCATGCCACAAACTCTCCCATAGATTCACTGCAGTTCATTACTATCTAGTTTTCTGTTGCTGCATGCTATCAATCAATAGTTGTATTCTACACCAAAAGTAGCTGTGTGCCATTGGGGCAGAAAGCATTTCTGCTTATTCTGCCTGCCTTGCTTATGGCATGAAAATGGTTAAGGTGGCAATTATAAATCTCATATTTTGTCCGCTTTTAATTCTGATGAGCAAAAAAAATTCAAACTGAAAGGTGCCAAACTTAACCTGAGTCAAGGGGGAGCGGAATAATATTTGGAAAAGTTTAAAGGAAGCTTAACTCGATGATTTTTGAGTTACAGTCTTCCAACATTTGATAAATATTTTTGCTTTATGTTCTCTTTTTTTTTTTTTGCAACTCTCTATTGGCAAAATGGTTTATTCCTCTTCTGCCTGACTTCATGCTTCAGTGTCTCCTTGAGAAATCCAGCATGAGCTGTATAAGCAGAAAATGTGCTGCAATAGCATAAAATTATTATAATATTTGTTTTGTGAACAGTTTGGGGCTCAAGTTTGACTGTCTGTGTCTGGTTCTCAGCCAGATATCTCAGTTCCCCAAAAGCATCAAAACCATTAGAATTCTCCTTCAGGAGTATCATGCCAGCAGCACTTCCTGTCCTTTCAAAGCCCTCATGTAAATGTGTTCGCCCTTGGTGGCTGACCTCGAGAGCTGCAATTTTGCTGAAGCAAAACAGTATCGTGTCTAAAATGAAAGAAGGAGAGAAAACAGAGGGTAACAAAGACGTGGCCCGAATGGAAATAGGGGAAAAAAAAAAAAAAAAAAGGACAGGGAAACACGGGAGGATGAAGGAGGAGGAAAGTGGCAGGGACAAAAGGATAGTCTAGGCACGATTTGAATGCAAACACCACTGAGGCAGGGGACAGCGCGGGCAGGCGAGCAGGGACAGCGGCAGGGGGGCCCTGAGCCCCAAATAACCTGTGCAAGAATCAGTGGCGAAGTGCCAGGCTTGACGGCACCAAGCGCCGTGTGAGCCAGCAATCTCCTCAGCCCACCTATCCCCTGGAGGGCAGCTTCTCCTGCAACTTCTGGTGGCAACCTGCCTACAGAGGGAGGAAGAAGAAAGGCTCTGCCTGGGTATCGCTGCTTGTGCCGCCGGGGCAGCGCGTGTGGCAGTGCGGCGCTGCAGCAGTGCCTGTGCCTCCACACCAGGAGCCGTGCGCAGCGCCGGCAGCGCCGCCTGCGCCCGCTCTCCGGACACCCGCCCAGGGCGACCTCACGGCCCTTCTCCACTGCAAAATGAACAGCCTCTCTCATCCGATTCATTTCTTTTCTTTATCAAGAGTATTTTGTTGGTGAGGTGAAAAGAAGTGGGTCACAGACTGACATTGTACTGAAAGGAAAGGAATGAAAATAGAACAACATGGAGAAAAAATGGTATATAAATTAATGGCAATCATTTGCCTGCGTGGATTTATCCTTGTGATAATGTGTCTCAATGAGATAAATGAAAGGGAGAGAATGATCCATAGCCACACATTTTGGCAGGTGGCGACCTGCCTTGATACAAGAAGATTTTTCCCTCTGAGATCTCTCCCACCTTGATCAAGAGGACAGTGGAAAATGTGTCACCTCCTAACAGTCAATGCAGGACATAACAGACAGATGACCTGCAAGCCCAGGGCTGTGCTAGTAACCATAGCTGTGGTGAGCTTGGGCCTCAGGGGCACCAGGAGCAACTTCTTGGGGCTCTGAGAAAGGCTTCACTGTTGGTGCTGCTCAGATGGGGACTACACAGGAGCTCGTCAAGGAGGTATCTGCCCCAAGCACTCACAAGCACTCCCCCAAGCACTCACAACAGATGAAGGTGCAGACATCATTTCCCATGTCCTGGGGTGATCTCGGTGAAGAGTGATCTGAGGAGGCTGGGATGACCAAGAAGAGAATTGATTATCAAGCATTAGGAGACAGTACAACCTCTTACCGCCTTCCAATGTCAAATGAACTCCTACCTCAGACAGTCACTAACACAGCAAGGAAGGAGCCTCCTGGGCTGTGCTCAGACGTAATGTTGGTGTGTGAGGGGCAGAGTGCTCCTCCACTCTCTGACCCTGTTTGGGCACTGCAGGAGATGTTGATAAACAGGTCTGGTGAGGTAAGGAGAGAGGTATTACAACAGCCACCTCATAAATCCATAAATCCCCTCCTGGAGATCCTGAAACAAAATCCATCCATCTTGAACTGCAAGAAGCCTCATGCTGAGCCAATAGAAAGCGTTCTCAGCATGGATGCCAGCACCGATGGAAAGGGAAATATAAGGGACAGAACATAATGGAAAGAGGCATTTAGCATCAAGGAGAATTTCCCTCCAGCTCCTGAACACACAGTGTATTTGTTTCTGCATATATGTTTTGAATGCACCATTTGCTCTTCTGCTAGGAAACTCAGTCCAGAATGAAAACTCCAAGCTGTCAGGAGCTTGAATGTCACTACTGAGCAGCAATGTTCTTTTATTTGGTTTAAAAAAAGAGTAACCTGCACTCCATCCCTTTACAGCGTTCCTGATATAGGCGCATTTGCTTCTGTGTTAGCCCTCCCATGGTGGACAGGGATTGCAGGGTTTCTGATCGCTTTAATCTCTGCAGAGCTTTCTGTCTTCCTTGTGTCACACACAGCTGTCAGAGGCAATGCCTCAGGGTGAAAAGGTGCACAAAATAGAATTAAATGGCATTACTTTGTCTCCCCAGCAGAGCCTATCATAGGACAAGAGAGATTGAAAAAAAAAAAGAAGAAGAAAAAAAAGAAAAAGGACTTGATTTGCCTGGATTTCAGATGATAGGACCCTACTGAAGTGCCATATCACTTCACACCGTTTACCATAATGAATTCAAACATTCAAGCCTGCTTCTGATGAAGAAGAAAGCAGAGGCCAGGACAGAAGGAATCTCCAGTCCTCTCTGTCAGATGCAGCGGTAGCTCTTGCAGGGTACTGCAAGCACTTTTGGCTTCTTCAAGGAGAATTAAAGGAAATCCCAGAAAAGAAAGGCATTTGAATCCCAGCCAATATATATGCAGCATATTATCAACAGGATGGGAAGATTGCTCCCTAAAATACAAGGTCATGGATGCGAATGGCAGGAGAAACATTTGCAAACCAGAAAACTAGGCTATTTTAGTAGCAGTTTTTTTAAAAACTCACAAAACACTACACTAACAAAATCACCCCTTTTCCCCCAAAGCACTGGTGTTACTACCACTAGCTTCTCACTCAGGAGAAACAGAAAGTGTATATTCAGGGCACAAGGGATTTTTCCCAGTAATCTCAATGCTAGGAATGATTTCATGAAGAAATAAAAAGCATGTGTGATTCAAGCTGACTTAGAGTGAGAGACTAGCTCCCAGAGTGGTTCTTTTTTTTTTTTTTTTTTCTACGCCTCAAACCTTCTCATCAGACTTAATTCACATTCCCCACTCTTAATCCTTAAACATTAGCGGTACCTGGTAGACACAGAGTAAGTTTTACTAGTATAACAATGCGGTTCACACCAATAGTTATCATCAGTCAAGTGCCCAAAGCATCACATATCCTTAGGAAAGCTCCTGGGGTGAAATTCCCAATCCCTGCCAGAGCAGCCAGGCCAAGCGCTCCTGTGCGGGCAGGAGCCTGGGCTGGGCCTCGCCGTGTTTCGCAGCTCGCCCTCAGCCTCGCCTGCTGCCTCTCCCGGCGCTGCCGGGGGCTGGCGTGGGGCACTGGGAGCTTCAGGGCAGCGCTGGGGGTCCTGCCCCACTGGCAGGCTCAGCTGCAGGGAGCGCCTAAGGGTGTGTGGCAGGCCCTGGGGCTGCAGGGCAGCACAGATCCCCGCACATCCTCCAACCAGGCTACCTGTGCAGTAGACACAGAGAAGGCTGCCTGGGTTTTGCAGCTACCAGCTCCCCTGAGTGCATTTTTCCCTGAGCAGAATGCTCGTCACCACGTGCTACCGCACACCCCAGGAGACAGCATGCTCCAGACTGAGGCACATGCCCATGCACGCACCACGGCGTCCCTGCCAGCCCACCTGCAAGCGTGTTCAGGGCCTGAATGCTGGATGGCTCCAGCCTGGCAAAGGCCAAGCAACCTGGCCTGCTTGTTTCTGATGTGAGACCTACAAGCAGGGCTGCTGGGCCAGCCTGCTGCCTCCTGCTTGGCCTGGAGAACAGCTTGACCCGCCACCCAGGTGACCCTGCAGTTACTGTCTTGGCAGCTGAAGTGTGAGAGAAAATGACAGGGAGATGATGACCCATAAGGGTCAGGCTGAGGCCACACTAAGAGGCACCCACAGAATCCCATTTACCTGCTCTCTCATGCTCCATGTCCATGAGAGCTAGAATGATGTAATTCTTACTTACTTTAAAGAAACACCTTGAAATATAAATGGGAAATAGAAAACATCTTTGGAATTCTCAGAAGAAATATCATAGGGAACTGATCCAAGTTCCAGTCATGTCAGTGGAAACCTTTCAAAGTGAGCTGTGAATCAAGCTATGTCCAGAACCACGGAAATTTATTTTTATTCCCAATTTTTGCACAGCCATCCCTTTACCTAAGCAGACATCAGTAAAACTAGAACAACGTGGTTCTCTGACCTGACTTCCCGATGTCCTGCCTTCCCCTCCCCTCTGTGCCACCTGTCAAGTGAATGTCCTCCCAGGAAGTCCTTGCCAGACAGACTGCGGCACCGGGCCTCTCGGCAGCGGGTGTTTGGTTGCTGTGGCTCAGACCGTGGCCACGCCAGCTCCCTCACGCTGCAAGGCAGAGCATCCCTCGCAGAAACATCCAGTCACTGCTCAGGCTCCGGCTGCTCTGGCAGGGGCAGCTCAGCTCCCCTTTTGCAGCCCGGCTGGGACCTCGGCACTGTGCGGCTTTTCTATGATGGTGCTCCCAGCAGCTGGGCCCTCATGGGGGATGTTTGCTTCCTTTTGGACTTTGGGTCCTCAGAGGCAGCTTCACGCTGGCTGGACCCTACTGGTGGGCGCTGCCAGTCCCGTTTCTGCAGTGCTCTCTGGCCTTGCTGCCCATCGCAGAGCTAGCGGCGATGACCATTCCTGCTCTTGTAGCTCTTGACTAGGCTGCTTTGTGAGGAGTACTAAGAGGTGCCAATGCCTCATACCTAATTGCTTGGTTACGACACTAATCAAACATTGTACTCCGCAATTCCCACTCCAGCTCCTAATCAACTGCACGGCATGAAGACGCATCCCGCAAGCCTCCGGCCATAAATGCACAGCCGCAAATCACTGCTTTCCCATGGCCAAACATGCTGCAATCTGTAGCAGTCTCTGACAGAGTCCGTCCCTTTTCCTGGTAAGTTCAGACTGTGCAGACTCCAGATTTGCTGTTACCCTGATTACCCACCATCCGCTTCCCAGCCAGCCGTGGGGACTCTCAGGACCAGGGCTCTCTGTCCTTTGTTGTCAGCTCCCACGCTACCAGGTAGTCCCCTCGCTCACCAGCAAGCTGTTTCCAGTCTCTGTCTTCCCCAAGGCCAACTATTACTAGTTTTTCCGTACTAAAGCTGTTGGTGGCTGGGTGAGGATCCAGGGTGTCTAATACCACCTACATGAAAATGGCTTGTGTGAGAGGACTCACCTACTGGAAAGCCACAGAAATAAAAATGCTGGGCATTTCATGGGACTCTCCATCTCCCGCCGGGGACAGGCGTGGCACCATGAGAACGTTGTACACCAGACCCCTCTTTGCAGCCCTAGCTCTGCTCCAGGAAGGCTGCCAGCCTCGCGGGACGGCAGGCTCCCGGCGCGGCGCGCAGCCCGGCGCCTCCAGCTTCCCACTCACCATCTGCTCCTGCCCATCCCTGGAACATCTCGCTTTCTCGTGGTGCAGCAAGGAGGGCTTGAAGCTGCTCTCCTTGCTGGGGCAGAGTTAAGGTTGTCATAGGTGTTGGCTGCTGCATATGGTAGTTGTTGCGGGGCTGGTATTTGTGGGAGAAGCAGAGAAAGCAGAAGCTGTTAGGCAGCTAGCTTCAGACATCATCACATCCGAAGCTTTTGGGTCTTGGGATGAGTTGTGCTGCGAGCAGAGCAGTGGTAGCACACGTGTGACGAACCACGCAGCCCTGCCGCGCGCCCTCGGCATTGGCCTCTGGCCCTGCACTGCATGGGGCAGCTCCGCTCCCACCAGGAGCATCCCGGGTACAGGACATGGTCGCCTTTTTTGTGCTGCTGCCTCTATAAAGTCGGCCCATCTGACTTTCAGCTGCTTAACAACATCACTGTAAAAACTGTGGCCTCAACAAAGTTGTACAAATGAGCTATTTTTAACTTTATGGTTCTCAGGCTCCAAGGAGCCTGATGAATGATTATACTCTGAAAGCCAACTCTTCAGTGAACTACATTTTCCTTGATTAGAAGTTAAAAAGCTAATTAACCAGTATTTTCCAAAAACTAGAGCTCCTGCTTTAAGTGAAAGATCAAAGCTTTATCTACAGTGTCATGACAGTGTCACTGCAACAACTGAAAGGACCTTTCAGTGCTGATAGCTTGGCTGTTCAATCTTAAAGTACTAGCATGTGCTAGAACACACCCAGAAACCAGCGCAACTCCTCATGGCCTGTATGGGACACTTCATTCTTTTTAATCTACACTTCTGCAATGTCCCCAGTCTGCTGGTAAAGACTTGAATTATCTTCTTTTGAGGCATAGGGAAAGATAAAAAGGAGATTCACACTCTGCTCCCAGGGAGAGGACGACAACTTCTTCAGTCTGGCAATGGCTTTTTCTGAGGTGAAAATCTGCCTTGATGTCCACCATTCCCTTCTGGCGGGAGAGTACCATCTTGGGTTTCTGATGTGAAAAAGGGAGAACGTGGAAAATGTTTGAGACTTCAGAGTACTGTGCAAACCTGCTGCTTTTTCTCCCTGTATCAACTAAGATATTCTGGTATCTGTGCCCCTGGAGGCAACATGTTAGAAACCAGGTCTAGATGGGATCTGCTATTTGATCACCTTGCCTCTCCTACTTGTATGAAGCAATATCTTTGTATGTAATGGCTCATTGCCTAAATAATCTTTAAAATCCACCAAAAAATCCTCCAATGATGGAGCTTCACAAGCCTCACAGCTGTTTTTGTCCAGTGCTCTGCTGAAAATCTCCCTTGCTGGAAAGTCAGCTGGAAGGAAGAGATAATCTTAGTCCAGAATAAACCAAACTGAAGCAAGGAGGAGCAGTTCTTATTGTGGTGGGCAGATTTGGATGGCATGGTCTGCCTGCTTGTTTCCCAGGTCCATTTCTTGGGGATACTCTCAGCAAAGCCCCAGTGCAGAGCTCCAGACTGCCGGGGCCACTGCTGTGAGGAGCACCGTGCGCAGAGAGGAGGGACAGGGCTGCCCTCGCAAGCCCTTCAGCTGAAGCCCAGGCTGCCACTCAAAGCTCACGCACATCCATTTGATGTTTTCTGTCTATCTTTTTTAAAGTCTCAGCAGCTTTTGGTGCAAAATCTAGAGAACCTCAAGGCACCGAGAACAGGCGTGTGATGAGACGATGACGCAAGGCAAAGGAAAGAACAAAAGCATAAAAAGCTGTGACGTTCCAGCATGGATTTTCTTAAGAAAGAATCCACAACACAAATATTTCCTGGAACTATGGGATAAAGAAACCAAGCTTCCCATGTGCTGTGATGCCATGATTTCTGACTTTTTCCTTCCTCTTTTCTCTGTATCAAGAAATGAGGTGTAGTCCTTGCTTTATGTTTGCTGAATGAACAGGCAGGAAGGGGAAATAGGGGCTTTTCCCCTTTGACTGCCAATCAAAAGGGTGAACATTGCACTGTATATATATATATGTATATAAAAGCATGGTTACTTGAGCTCCCTTAGGACTGTGGGGCTCCCACCACAGTCACTGCATAAAGCAGCATGGGTAGCTTCCATTTTGGAAATATCCCCTTAGGGAGCATCCAAGTTAAAAACCCATGCCCAAAACAAACCACGCAGCACATTGCATTATAAGAGGGCCATAACATAAAACAAATGACAGCAATAATGCTGTAAAGGCACAGGTTAAGATACAGCTGTTACTCAGGGTGTTCCGGGAGCAGGTCTTTCATAAGAGGTGAGGAAAGGAAAGGTGCTTTGCTGGACCCTTATTTCCTGCTCTCCTTGGGGCAGGAGCGGTGGGATCGGGGTTCAGCGCAGTTCTGTGGGGAGAGATTAACCAGAGAAACGGCCTTGGGTGACTGCTGTGACCACAAACAGCATTTTCGAAATCATCTCCTGTCTCGTTTTGCACTAGCAGCTCACAGCAGCTTTAATAGGTCTCTTCTGTACCGTCCCCAGTGTATCACCAAGCCTGACGTCCGTGGAGTTCAGGAGCATCTACCCATGGCTTCTTGTGGTTTTCTCTCTTTCATTTGGACAGCTTTACGGATTGCACCATGTCATGGCCAATTAAAGTTCTCAAATATGGAAGACAAGTTAAAAGCAGTCACGGACAACTGCTGTTTAGATATGTCAATACAGACCAGACAAATAAATATTTTAAAATGCCACACAGCTGCTGCTTTCTGCTGCCTAGGGTGATGACTTAGTTCTGGTAGCAAATAAATGATGTTTGTACTCTCCAATTTTAATTTCCTGGGGGAAAAAATGAGCTAAGTTTTAAAAACTGAAACATTTAAGATGATTTCCTGACTGAGGTGTAAACTGGCAGAAATGCAGAAAAGTCACTGGCAACTTTTCAGTGTAGGTGTAGGCTGTCACAGCACCAATCAAGCCTAGAAAAATAGCCAGCCCACAGCTGCACCAGGACAGTGCAGAGCAGCAGGTTCTGCTAACTCAGGAAGGAAAGTGAAGGAAAACATGTCCACAGAACCAATCTACAGCAATTTCTTCTGAAATGTTAGGAAAAAAATGTGCCTCTTCCACTCCTTTCTCTCCAGAGATGATCATTCTTTTGCAACAGCCGATGAAAGAGTAAAATGCTAAACCACCACCCAAATCATGACTGTTCTGGGTCATCCAGCTCCAGCAGTCAAAAACTCGACAGCAAAAACCAGCGAGCGCGGGCAGGTGATCCGCGGGCTTGCTCTGACACTCCGCAAAGTCAGCAGTAAAGCTAAGCAGCTTTCTGCAGAACAGGACGAGGGCCAGGATGGGGGTGCACAGCCTCCTCCCTGCTCCACAGCTGCATCTTCACTCGAGCTGTTTTTGAGGTGACCGACTTCACCACCATCTTTGTTACTCACTCAGGATTTTATCTCGTATTGATCTATTATCCAATAAAGGCAATTTTCAGTCATTGTTACGATTTAAGTCTAGGCATTATTGCTAAGATTTAATTCTCTGCCCTTGATCTAAGGGAAATCCATAAATTACAAGAGTCATAGAGAAGCCTGTGAAGTGCACATTTAATATTGGACATTTAAGTACAACTGCTGGCTGGGGACAGAAAGACTATTTAGATGGAGATGGAGAAAGCAAGAAGAAAACACCAATGATGTAGGATTGCAGTATTAAGACATCATTGTTATAGACATTTGAAATATAGACTCATACATGGAAATGTTTGTATTGGAACTGAAGAAAAACTGAGAACAGAATGAGAGAAGCGAGATAAAATGTGCAGAGAGCAGAGAGATCAAGCATTCTCATGTCTAGAAATGGCTTAGACTTATTTATGATAGGCTTAATATATTGGAAAGCCTTCTGTAGCTCATGGTCATAGAGCAAATAAATCAAAAAAATCCCTTCCAGCATTAACCATCTATTGATCTTCTGCAAGGCTGTAATTACATTGGGGATTTCTGCTGTTATGGGCAGCTGTATCCTGAATCTAGACACAGCTCTTAGTGGTGAACGGTGGTGCAGGTGTTTGAAAAGCAATTGGACAGAAGACAACCCTAATTTTCACCCATTGACGATAGGTTTTTCTTTTCCACCCAAGTTGAAAAGTCAATTTTCTATTAGCCCTACTTTTAAAAGTGCTGTTTGATTTTAACCTAACCCTACTGCAGCTTCATGCGGTCTTTACTAAGGCTTTTGCATTTTGGCTGCAGGACCTTGAGACTATTGATGAGCCTTGGGCCCCATTAGGAAAAGAATTAGGCAGAGTAACTGCAAGCAGCAATGCCCAGGGTTACCTTTATTTCTGCTTTTGGTTCTCTCTGGATACTTTGCAGCTGCTCTCTCCATCTCTGGGAGCACTGTTTGTTTGGTTTTTTTAATTGTAATTCCACATTATGGAGAAAATTCTGTCACTTCCATGGCTTACACATGGATCGTGCAGTATAAATGGCAAACCTGTCCAAAGAGCTGGGAGCAAAGGCTGCGTTAGGTATGGAAGAAAACCTTGGGCATCCCTAGTGCAGGACAGCTTGCTGCCCTGAGTACGCAGGCATGGAAATGTGTTGTCATTTACTTCCACAGAGCCTAGTGCTTCTGTCTAGCCAGAGCCTCGTGGCTCAGTATTTTTTGTGTCAACACTCAGACACATCAGTCGTCTCCTGTCTATGATCCGCGAGGCTGCCGGTGAGCGCTCGCCGCTGATCCGCAGAGCTGTATTCAGCCATGTTTTCAGTGGGGTTTCCTACTGCAGATTGGGCACGGGAACGCCAAGGGAAAAGGGGAGGGATGACCTTGGTCCATTGGCCCCAAACATTCGGAAGCCACTGAGCCCCCAGCTGCGGCCCATTCCCACGCACACAGTGCCTCTCCGCGCAGGCTACACCAACGGCTCCGACGGTGGCAACTGCGTGCACGTTTCAAAAGCCCTCGCGCGGCGGGAGGCTCCGCGGGGCCAAACGCGGGGCCGCTCGTCCGGACCAACGTGCCCAGGGCGGGCGGGCCCCGCTGC
>JAWLRI010000563.1:4258357-4268559 GCA_034781795.1 Crypturellus tataupa
CGGCCCTGCCCTCCCCGGGTGCCCCTCGCCGCCCCTCGGCGCCGCAGAGACCCTCTCGGGCACCTTCGCGCCCCCGTCCTCCCGCCCAGGCACCCGCCGGGCTCCCCCGCGGCGGGACAGCGGCAGCAGGAGGAGGAGGAGGACGAAGGCTGCCCCGGGCCAGCACCCGCCTGGCTGCAGAAGGCGCCGCAGCCCGCGCCGGGGGCACCGGGAGCCGCCTGTCCCCAAGGGGCCGAGGAAATGGAGGCTCCCACCCGTCCCTCGCTCGCCTCCCTGCTGCCCGAGCCTCCCTCCCCATTCCTCTGTCTCAAGCTTCCCTGCTCTGCATCACTGCAGCCACCCGCAAACTCCCCGCGCTGCCAGCGCTGCATCCCGCGCTCGGCGCATCCCGGCACATCCCGGTGCTCCCGCTGACTGGAGTGGGTGCACTGCACCATCTTATTTCTGCATGTTTGCTTCATGTTGCATTAGGCTCTTTGCCTGCTGAGGCTCATCACATGTGATCTGCTTCCCTCTCTCCATGCCCTGGAGGAGCGTGCGTTTTAAATGCTGTGTAAAGTCTTGCGAGCAGGCAAGCGCGCACACTTGAGGTATCAGCCGCAGCCTCGGTGCTGGCACTCAGTTCCCGCCACAGGTGCACTGCCTGCCCGGCGTACGGCTCCAAGAAACCCCACGGCAGCACTCGCCCTGTGCAAGGAAGGGGCTGCTCCAGAGGCTCTGGAGAGGGAACGGCGACTGGTAGGTTTGGCTGTGAGCATGAGGAAAGCCCCAAGGCTGGGGCTCCCCGCAAGCACTGGCGTCTGCTGAATTTTCAGGACATTCACTGCTTTGGACAAGTCTTGGCTGATCGAAGGTGGGAAAACACCCCTTGGGATCCACGACTTTGGATCATATGGCAGTGCACCCACTGTAACTAGGAGCACTGTGCTATGCTAACCACTACCTACAGTATAACCGCTTCAACTACAGTCTCAGGTGCCTTTTCCTGTCTTGGTTACCTCTGCTCTTGGCGGAACAGCTTTTATGGCCACATGCAATATGTATGTGCATAGGGTCTGGTTTTGCTCCTGCCAACCCCAGAGAGGAGCTGCGGGCAGCACGTGGTGGAGGACCGTGCAATGTACAGCTTTGAAAGCACACAGAAAGGCACACTTTTCCTTTCTCTAAGTGGCACCATGGATAATGATCTATTGGGGACAGGTCAGCAGCAAGATGTGCAGGGACCAGACCACAGCTGGGACCAGGGAAGGTGCAGGGAGCCCCTGTGACTTCCCCACAGAAATCTGCAGGGGAAGGGAGCCATCGGATAGAAGCCTGTTGTGCTTGGTTAGCCCGGGCACGCTTGCCGAGGTGGTTTCAGCGAGTTCATACATACGATATGTGTGCTGAGCCAGAGAACCGCACACCGAGAGATCCAGAATGAATGTTTTATCAGTGTCAAGTTTTACCTGTAAGAGGCCGTTAAACCAAGAGTTAAAGGCACCGTTGGCACGGAGGTGAGGCAGAATAATGTGATTCTGGGTGCCGTGAGGCACCGCGAACAGCCCCCCGGCTCGGTGAGTCAGGAAGGGGTCCCAGCTTTCCCGGGGACGAAGCCCGTTGCCGCAGACAGGCAGCAGGGAGAGGCCGCGCAGCTGGGGAGGTGTCACCTGGGCAAGGAAACATCCCGCGAGAAAGGGCATTGGATCCAAAAGCTGAGTCAGAGAAGGTCGGGAAACAAGGAGCCAGCTGAGCTCAGCCTGTCGGGTTTGTCCACCCGCCTGCGCTGAGCAGGCGCCTCCATTTAATGAACGCGTCTCATACCCTCTGGGCTTGGGACAGCCTGAACAGCTTTGTGGAGGTTCCTTTGATTTCCACAGACACCCCACTTGTGCTGGGGAATAACCTGTGATGTGCGAAACCGAAGCCAGTCCTCACTGCCCCTCGGCTACGGCTGCAAGCACTCTCAAGGACCGGCTAATTGGCATCCCCATGAGGTACGTACGGTGTTGTCTCCTGGGGAATACAGTCCCCATCTGTGCCTGGGCTGGGGATCAGAGAGGCCCAGGCTTGCACATTTTCCTACCTGGCGTTACCTGAAACCAAGACATGGAAAAACCCTAGAGACGAAGGAGATGTGGAGGAGAGAAAATGAAGGTCGCTGTCCCCGAGATTTAAGCTTTGGGTTTGTCATATCTCACTTGGTTCCTTTACTTCCGCCTCTCTAGCTCCAGATTCAATGCATCAATCTCTGTTATCAAGGTTGCTTTCACAACCTGAAGGAGCAGGGAAAAAAAAAACATGAAAGCTGGAATTCTAGAAAGTACTACAAAATCTGTGCAAAGAAGCTCAATTTTTAATTTTAGAAATGCAGAGGATCAGTGTCACTGGTGTAAGCTGCCTGAAGGGGCTATTTTTGTTCTTCAGAAGCTTTTCTCTCTATTCTAACACACATTAATTATGAATATTTATGTATATAGCACCAAAAATGTGATAAGCAGTTTGCAGGCTGGCTTGCAGAACATGTATGCCAGAGTGCAAAAATTAGCTCTCTTCTGGGCTTTGTGCCTGGTCACTCACTCCTTTTAAATGGCTAGCAGAGAAGGAGACAATACGCATTTGTCGCACTGCCTCCTGCACTGAGAGCAACAAGAAACTGGTGCAGGCAGGAACTGCAGCTTGTGTTAGCTTCAAAGCAGCGCTCCGTCACTCAGGGAGGCCGCAGTTAAAACAGTGATAATCCCTTCTCTAAGCTTGGCTTAGGCCACTTAACCAATCTATTGGGCAGAAATTTGTTTTATTCTTTAGTGAGACCATTTGGGCTAAACTGGCAAGGACATGATACCGTTTCACCTATGCAGCTTGTTGTCTGTTGCAGTTATCAAGACCCCGATTCCTTATGGCCATCGAAACTTGCAGAGCACCTTACTGAAAGAGACACATTAAACCCTCTGTTCACAAGAGATTCCCACTAGGAAAAATGCAAAATTACAACTGCAAATTACTTCTCGGCTGCTCCAAAAAGCAGTGTGGATTGATATATTTTGTTAAAGAACTGCTACAGGCTGCCCCTGTAAGCCAGAATAATGCAGAGAATATTTCTAATGCAGATGGTTTGTAAGATCACTTACGCAAATAGACATATTGGAAGAGAGAAGCTATTGCTAAGTACAAAATAAGTCATACTGTGCTATGACTTCGTTAGCTGCCAAAGAACTATACAGTCTGTTTGTCAAGAATACATTCAGTGATTTTAACAGGCTTTTTATCAGGTCCTTTATACATATTAAAAATGTATTTCTCATTAACAAGTGCTTTCTTCTTTTAATTACATATTCAAGCAACTATTTGGGTCACAAGTGGCATTTCTTTCACTATATTTGCTTATGAGTATAATCCAAACTGTATCTATTATCTTTTGCAAAGCTTGTAAAGGGAGAACACTGCATTGCTTCAATATTAACACATGGTGCAATATTTGTGAATTAAATTGTGGATATAGCAAAAAAGAATCTATCTGGACCATTCACAAAATGAGCTTTGATATCCTTTTAGTAAATAAAAAGCTGAAGGGAGACATCAATAATTTATTAGCACTTGGATTACATCCTCTGGTGCCTGTAGTTTGCTGCCTCTTGGAGCAAAGGAGGATAAAGGCAACATTCTCTTGCTTTGTAAAGTCTCTGCATCCTCTAGCATGTTGCAGAGGATACCTCCTTTCGGAGTTACGCTGACTGCAGCAATGTAAATAAGTCTCTAGTCACGGTCACAGTCGCAGGGACAGCAGTGGGGTAATGTTCTCCAGCCCTCTGGGGCCTTCCACAGTCTGTCCCCAGCCTCCTTTTTTACTTATCCCTTTCCTTGCTGCTTCTGACATGCTTTATCCAATACCTGAATATCCTCCATCACCCACAACTTCTTTCCCTGCTTTTTCAGTCTTTAAGACCTGAGCAACCTTCCCCAGCTCTGCCCCAGACGCTGCCAGCGGGAGCTGCGTCACTGAGTTGCTCCCAAGAAGCCTTTAGGAATAAACAAAGGCTCCTCCGCTGGGAACTGCACAGCACAGCCTCCCGCCTCGCTCCTCCCTGCTCCTTCCCACCGGTGCTCTCCTTCTTTGGGACTGCTAGAGGGGAGGACATCTCCCGTTCCCAAAGGCAGCGGCAGAGCAGAGGCTGTCCCCGCAGCCCTGGGCAGGCGTAAGAAGCCCTGGGGACCAACAGCAGAGACCCTGCTCTGTGCACAGGCCTTTTATTTTCTGCAGGTGTTGACATTTCCTGTTCTAGGAATGCTGAACAGACTTGCATAAAACCAGACAGATGCTCTGAGATTGCAAGCAGGGGCAAAACAAAATGCCCTCTGCACTCCTCTGAGGCCAGGGACCTCATTGACGTTGTATCAAGCCAGAGCTCATGTACTCTAATTTTCAGTGGGCCTTGGCAGCTCAGAAAGGGGCTACCTAGATCTTGTTGGCATGCTTGGCTTTGAAGTAAATGAGGATAAAAGCCTCTTTTCTTTTTTTAACAAAAAATGTCCTTTGCAGAAATTGTAAAGGACAACCAAGTTTCAATGAGCTGTTGCAGAAAATTAAGGATTAGCCTTGGATTATCTCTGCTCAGCTCTGAAGGGCTTTGTAGATCAAAGGGGTAGCAATGGAGGAAGAGAAAGGCATAGAATTTGCTCACCTGTGTTCACAGCATTTTGTTACCTTAGGTAGGAAAGAGAGCTCTTTAGACATGGTGACTGACCGGGGAAGCAACCTTTGGCCAGCAGTTCACCAGTGGCTCAGGCACCGCAGAGTACATCCCAGTGGCGGCTGAGCAAATACTGATCTTTCTAGCAGGAAAAGCCTCTCATGTGGCTTGGCCAACTTTTTTGCAAAGTTAAAAACCAGCAGTCCACAGTCACCCATTGACCTTCGTGATTCAAGGTTTCTGATGCAGAAAGAGACATCTGAGCAGGGCCATTCTGGAGCCAAGTGGATCTTTTGGAGAGCTCCCAACTTTGTCCTATGGGAAGAAAGCTGGGCAGTTGCTGCTGCTGCTGGATGTCTCTAGAAGGCAGCCTGCCAGGGCTCAAGGCTGTTGACCAATGTCAAACAGGCTTTTTAAATAGCATATCCCTCAGTAACAAACCAAAACTAAAAGGTGTATATGTGTACCCAAGCAGTCACTGCTCCTGCATGGGACACTGGGCAGCTGCTGGTGCAAGCTCTGATGTTTTACCTGTAACTGTGTTACATAAGAGAGGGCTTGCAAATGTTGGTGTAGTTGACATGCTTGGTTACTTCTGTTGGGGTTATGCACTGGCACCATGTCTAGATTCCTCATGTACTGAGGAGAAATGCACCCCACCAGCACACTCCCCTGGGAACCTGGGGCATTTCACACCATCCCTGAGGAGACAGGAAACCAGCCCTGGCCTAATAAGGCTCCACACCCAAGTCCGCATGAAGACAAGGCACAGCTGCCCACTGCAGCTCTGTTAGTTTTCAAAGATGAAAGGGAAAACTCAGCTCTGTATGATTACAGCTAGTCCTACCAGATCATTTAAATTACAAGCACATCATGATCATCACTGTTAGAAACTTCTGGCAGATCTGGCAGCATCAGCATAGCCATTCCGAGGTGAGTACCAGGTGCTTGAAGCTCGGTTCTGCTGGCAGGATGAGCCAGCAGGAATCATGCAGGAATCATGCAGGAATCCTGAACTCCCAAGCCCGGGCACATGGCAAAGGCCACACTTTTTGCTCCCAGTGTGCAAGACATGCAGCCTAGGCTCTCCTTCTGGGATAAATCCTGGCTAGTACAGGTGGGATCCGGATGAACCATGGCTCTCATCCTGCTCAGGTGTAGATGGATACAGTTTTCCTATGCAATACAACAGGCAACAATCTGAAGAGAAGAAAGGAACACATTCTGACATGCCAGCCTAACAACCAGTTCTCCAGGAGATTTTCTATTGAAGATAATCATCTGAGCACATCCAGTGCCATAAATTGTCTTGAATTGTGTGAAATATCAGGCTTAGGTTCTTTGACAGGCTTCCTTTAAAATCTACCTCAGTAGACTTGAACGCATCTATTGCATTGATCAGATTTTGGCAGACAGGTCCAGCAGCAGTAGCCATGACAGACAATTTCCTCAGCCCCCAGAAGCTCAATTTCAGAAATTTTGCTTTTCGCTTGGATATTTTGGGCAAGGGGCTTTGCCTGGCTGAGTGAACTCAGAGACTATTTTCATTTAAGCCTCCCATGAACATCAATGTGAATGTCAGAGACAGGGCATTTGCCATTTGTGCAAAGGGTGATTCTCACCCGCAGTACTATTCAGATGTAGCGTCCAAATGACCTAATCTGAGAAAAACATTCACTTGACTGTCTTGTCTAATTTCCAGAGAACTCCATCCTCTGGAGTCTTAGCTGTATGTCAGCCCATTTTAGCTGGATTTTATTTCAGTAGGTTTTAATGAAGTGAGGAAAACCCATCATGATAGGGATATACATATATAGGGATGCATAGGCTGAGTGAGAAACAGCTTTATCTCCCAGAGATGTGTATTATTTCAGGATATTTTCATCTAGTCTGATGAAAATGGCATTTCTATAGAAACAACTGATAAAACAAACAACAAAGAGGAAATCCCATGCTAACTCTCAACAGCCAACATAATGCTTGGCAGATGCACTGCTAGAGATGAGTAAATATTCTCCTGATGTTGTTTTATTTTTTAAATCCACAACCAATTGCCATCACTTACATGGTTAAATCAATTCACATTGAGCATGGGTGCATGCTTTTTATTAGTGAGCAAGTAAAGCTTTGGTTTATTTAAAATATCCCACTTCTACATGGGCCTAGGAATCCCCAGCAGCCAGTCCACAGTGCAGCGGATGTTGCAATGCTGTTGCCGCTGCTGCAAAGCCCAAAGCTGCTAGACAGCTGCCATCCAAAGCCCTGGGGTTGATCTCTGCTCATATATGGAGATACACAGGGTCTCTACCTGTCTATCATGTTCTCCTGCCAACAAGAAAGCTGCTATTAATTACTCACATCCAGTTATGTCCTCATGCAGGCACACTTCATTAAGGAGACACGCAACTTCTTTGCTAGCAGAAAGGGTCCTCCCGTGCTTTGCGTTACAGCACTGGGTGTATGTCCCACTCTGCTGTATCAGAGCTCTCACTCTTCCAGCTGGATTCATGCAGAGACTGGTGTTGACACTGAGTGCGACCACTCCTTTGAGGCACAATACATAACTGTTTATTCTAAGTTTCGCGCTCCGTTCCTTGCAGAGCTGTCCTACAGCTCAGCTGACAACTTATTACTGAGCATTTTGTCCTGTCTCTTTTTACAAGCAAACACATGTAGGGACTTCTACCCTGGACCAGTCACATGTTGCCATCTGTTTTCCACTCCCAACCAAGCCTGTGCGCTGCCCAAACGCCACTCTCTAGCTACTCTGTTATCGACTTCAGGTTCTATCTTCCAGCAACAAACCACTAAGATTATCCGCCTCCTTGACCATCTCTTAGATAACTCATCCTATTCTTTATCATCTCTGCAATATAGATAATATTGGTGCCTTTACAGATTTACTCTTTCTAATCTCACTAAGGCCATTGCCATGATGTCTCTGTTGTTCTTAGCTCTTCCATTTTACAATCCAGTGAGAAAGCACTTGGTCTTAGGCTGTCATGTTCAGCTTTGCTTTGGAAGACCAACAGCATCTACCAGCAAGGTATGCGAAACTAGGAGCTGGAGAGAAGCTAGATGGGCTTAAGGGAGATTGTCAAGGGCTGTGACAAGACTGAAGAGCTCTTAAAATCTTGTAAAATAGCTCTCCTAAAGTGAGGAATGTCTGAGTTCACCTCCAATGACTCTTACAGATGCTCTCGTGGGAAATCCTTGGCTCAATTAGCTTAGCAGATCCACGCAAGTGTTCCGGTACTTACAATTTATAGGATAAATATGAAGTCACATAAGCATGATTTATTCACAGAGCACAAGCTATATATAGTGCCTTTGACTGTATTATTAAAACTGAAGGTAAATAATTAATAGAGTGAAAAAAAGGGATGCCTACAACCCTGGCAGTTTTGATAAGAAGTATTCTTCTCTGAAAGTAACTAAAATGGAATATATTCTCAGTGTATTTTTATATCTTTCTGAGGCAAAAGATTACTTGTCCACCCCAAATGCACACTAACAATCACTCTCTAGAATTTGTAGCCAGAGTAAGAGAAATGAGAGCAGAAAAATAAAAATGCTTACGGTTGTTACAGTTGAATATCACCCAGTTCTTTGGATAAGATCACTCTCTGCAGATATTGACCAGTTACGTTATGTTGAACCCAGATTAGTTGCAGATTAGATACAACTCAAATAGCACTTGTTACTTTTGCAAGGCTCAGTTCTGGTCATCCACATGAGAAATACTGCAGAAAAGTACAGGCTTGCTTCAGCAGCCACCAGGAGATAGTGTTAACATTTTTTTTTTTTTTATGATTAGAATCAGAGAAATGCTTGGGCAGCGCAAAACTTCCCTAGCAATTGGTTATGCATTTCACACACACACACACATCTCGGCTCCAAGAGGAATAGTGGAACATTCCAAAGAATGATAACTCAAACACGCCCCCTTTTATAATCTAAGCTATTTTATTATTAAAAATACATAGGATCAAACATCCTACAATACTTTTAGAGTTTTTTTTTTCCTCCAAGGGATGAAGAATAATTCATTTACATCATCTCTATATTAACTAAGTTCTTTATTAACTAATGCCAAAATGACATTATGAATCCAGGTAACACAACCTAAATGTCTTTATCCAAATCAAAGGCAAATAGCTCTTAAGTTCAGAGGGCTCAAAGGTCAGCCAGGCCTGTGGGAGCAAGCGTCCTCAGCCCCCAGCAGCGTTAGATGGTCTCATGGACTACGGGCAGATAGGGGTGGTGGGGTGACTTTGGTGAAATGGAGAGCTGTGCGTGACATTGATCAGCACAGCTGATCACCTATCCCCGAACTAGGCTTGACTTGGATTTCAGCTCCTTTGGGGAACGTAAAGCCGAGCTGTGGCAGTGGTGAACCGGAGCCTCAGAGGAGCTGTCCACACGCTCCCGAGAGCGCCGGTCCTCTGCTGGGAAGCTGCAGATGTAACCTAGGAGCAGTTCCACTCAGCCCTCCTGCTGGGGCCACCTGTAGCTGTAAGACATAAGGGCAGTAAGTACCGAACGCCTCAGCCACCACGTTCTTGCATCACACCAGAGGACCCCTGTGCCACACTCAGGGGGCGGAAAAATGTCCCACCGTGAGGTGGGAATCGGGTCCCTCAGCTGCTCAGCCAGCACATGCAACTGAGCATCTTCACGCTGGCTTTGGTGGCTCCTGCTTTCTCCTAAACACTCAAAAGACCAAAGCAGGGCAGCCTTCACCTCATCTAAACCTTTTGATCTCCACCAAAGTCATCTCCCGGGTAAAAAGGGTGACTGAAAAGTCACAGAAAGGTGACGAAGCGCTCGAAGGAGCAACAACCATCGTTTCCTTTTCAAGCTAAGGCGGCACTCCTACCAGCTTTATTTCTTGACATATACCAACAATCCATGAGTAACCAGACCGAAATATTAAATTACAGCTCTATCTACGCAGTTTTAAGTATGCTATCCCAAATCCTGAAATACGCCTCGTCTCAGGCACATCAGCATCCTCTAAGAATGAAAAGCCACAGACCACGCACTTGCACAAATGCATGTCCATACGGGCAGGCACGTGCTATGTTTATACGGCAGGTGCATTTATTTAGGTCTGAGGAAAACGCCTGGGAGAAGCCAAATTTAGCCCGTCCAAACTGTAAGGAGAGCGGTGGTCGCACTTGAGTGGCAGGATCGCTCTCTACGCTGCACTGAGGCAGGAGCCCAGGGCGCCCAGGCAGCCCCGCGGCTGCGGGCTGCGGGTTACGGGCTGCGGGCTGTGGGCTGTGGGCACCGAGCGACGACATGGCCGCCAGCAGGACCGGCCCTGAGGGGAGGGAAAATGGCGCCGCCCCGCCCTCAGAGAGGGACCGGCTGGCGGAGAGCGGAAGTGACGCTGCGCCGGGCGGAAGAAGCAGCCGCGGGGCAGGGCGGAAGCGCTGGCAGGTGAGTGGCGGCGTGGGCCGTTCCCGCTGCGGTCGCGGGCGGCGCGGGCCGGTGCCGGGAGCTCCCTCCGCGCTGCGCGGCAGCCCC